>CAUYON010077476.1:0-20808 GCA_963573935.1 Arctocebus calabarensis | reverse complement strand
GCCCTTCCAGCCTGCAGTCCCACTGCTGCCCCACCCACAGCCGCCGACAGGATCAGACCGAATGAACAGACGCAACCACTTGCCCAATATCCGCCACTTTAGCCTTCCTCAGGGTGTCCAGAAGCCTCATGCTGTCTCCCTGTGTCCCTAAAGGGAAGTTTCTGGGCAGATCCCACCTGGCAGAGATGCCTGAAGTCTTCTCTCCCCAGTCTCACTGTGCCCAGCCGCAAGGAAGCTGTTACTCCATGGCTATGAACTATTAAATTACTGAACACTTAGTAATTGCCACGTGCTTTCTATTCTATGCACTGTCAGTACATCATCTCATTTAATAACCTGGGCTCTGAAGCAAATGTATTATTACTAGTAACTCATTTTCAGTTGAGAAGATGGAAGTACAGTGAGATAAAGCACACCTAGAATTACAGGAGTTGTAAATGTCAGAGCATGTATTCTTGAAGATTTGGGAAGCTGTGTCATGAAAAATAACTTCCATGGAGAAAGATATATGTGATGCCATTAAATACTGTGTTATGTTTGTGTTCAAGAATATTTGCAGAAGCAAAAAGGAAGGGAATAATGGCTGTTTCTAAGAGGAACAGGGATGTATCGTTTCATATAAATGGTGAGCTGGCTTTTGAAGCACGAAGAGGAATGTTTTAGGACAAATTGAGGAAAGAAATTCTCAACAAAGGAAAGAGCAATAAAAAAGGCACAGGAGTGAAAGAGCATAACACTTTCAGGAAACTTTAAAATTCCTAGAACATAATTCAGAGAGCAAAAGTGGATAACAGGCAGAGGCTAGATCACAAAGGATCTTACATGCAATGCTAGGGTGGCTGTGCTTTTGTAAAAGGGCAATTGTTATTGTAAGATCTTGGCAAAAGAAGTGATATGAAAGAATTTGCTTTTTAGGAAAATCATTCTGACAGGAAATTTAAAGATTTGCTTGAACAAAATTTGCTAAGAACAAAACCAAGGACTTAGAGATGAAAACTCAGGAGATTGCTATTTAGAGAAAAGAAAGACAACATGTTCCCTGAAGTTCTGAAATGGAGCCTTAGAGTCAATAACGGTGAGGTACTATTACTGTGAAGCTGCCATGGGTCAAAATAAAAATGAACCATTACCAATCATTACTTCTCAGTATTACTCTTTAAGACCTTCCTCCCTTGAGCCTCTCATGGCAGTTTTAAATTAGTTCATTCAACAAATATTTATTAAACACTTAACTATAATCCAGGTGCCCTGAAACATGCTGAGTATAAAACACTGACATCAGTCTGGGCATGGTGGCTCACCCCTAGAATCCTAGCACTCTGGGAGCCCAAGGCTGGTGGACTACCTGAGCCTCAGGACTTTGAGAACACCTTGAGCAAGAGCAAGAACACCTCTCTCTACTAAAAATAAAAAAAACTAGCTGGGCTTTTGGGTGGATGCCTATAGTTTCAGCTACTCAGGAGGCTGAGGCAAGGGGATCTCCTGAGCTCCAAGAGTTTGAGGTAGCTATGAGCTATGATGCCAGAGCGCTCTGCCCAGGGCAACGGAATGAGATTCTTTCTCCAAAAAAAAAAAAAAAACAATGGCATCACAGAATATTTGCATCCTGACACATTACAAAATGTACCCAGCCACTTTGAAGCCATGGAAATAGCGACAATGAGACAGTCTACTGGGAGCAAGTTGTTTTTACTGTGGCATATTAGACAAAGCCTGCCTGAAGAAGAGATTTTCAAACTGAAACCTGGACTTTCAGAGGGATGAGGGAATGCGATGCTGTGAGGCATGAAGGAGAGTGTCTCTTCCAAGGCCTAGAAAACAGCCGGGATCCAATGCATAGGCTCTTTCAGCAGAAGGACCAAAGAAACCCTAGCTATCCATGGGGGGCACCTTGTGTTTCCCGAATTTGAGAAGAGCAAATGGAGGGTAAGAGAAATCTTGTTTCTAGTAAGGAAAAGGAAAGGCCATTACTAGGCAGAAAATAGACCAAGTTCACAGTGAAAAGAGACATATATCCAAATTATGTCCATATATATTATATATTATAAATGTATTTTGCACATACACAGTCATACATTCAGGTATGTATGTATTAGTTTACAATATGAAACATGTTTATGAATGGCTCATGACCAAAAGTTGGAAAGCTGATGACCTGGGTATGAACAATTTTCTTAGTATAGGGAGTGGTAGAATAACTTCAATAAAAAGTGTGTGTCCTGGTAGCCCACCACAATCTAGTCAAAGACAAAAAGTCTAGGCAAAGAAAGAGAATAATAGATACTAAAATAAGTATTATTGGACAGTGCCTCATGATTTTGTGCTCCTCTCAACCATGGGGAGACATTTAATTAGAATCCCTACTTATAAACAATGACCTAAGGCATCTCAATTAGATTTTCTTAGACTTTTTGCCAAGTCTATTTAATGCAAAAAGATTCTTCCAGATTTGTCCTGGAGCAGTTCTTTCTGTTCCCAAAGGTAATGTTTTGGTGACTGAATGAAAGTGAAGAGTAATCTATTTGGAATTTGCCAAGACAATAAAAGAAACCTGAGTTTAATTTGTGATGAATTATATGAACTAGAACACGCTGCCAAGCATATCTTTGTTTTTCTACCATAAGAGTGGAAACAATATAAATCTATATGATCTTTAATAATACTGTAGAGACTATATCTTATTCAAAAATGGAAATCTAATATAAAATAAATAAATTACAGTATTAATAGAGTCTAAATATTTTATGGGTCTCTTATCAGAGTTAGACAGGGCTCAAGGTGACATTTATTTACTTCATACTTTAGTGAGAAGTTTTGATTTACATTCAGACACAATTGAAAACATGCTTTCATATAGTACTATAGAATAATTCCACCTAAAGATGACGTAACCCTTCATTGTGTTCATAATAAATAAATGGTATCAATTTCAGTCTGGAGAAAAAATAAAAGCACACAAATGGAGAGGTTGGCATTGATAGGGAAAGGGAGAGGACACCTCATCCTCAGAGTAAGGATGAATGTTGGAGGGGAGGGCTGCAGATATAGGGAACTTGATAAATTTGTGGGCAGAATATTAAGGAGTTCCTGTCAAATTGTTTCTTTTCTACCAATGAAAAGAAGGCAAGCTGAGAGGAAGGATTTAAAGAATTAAAGGATGGCCATAGATATTAGATTGGTGCAAATCATCAGAGTTAAAGGAGAGAAAAGTTTTAAATTGATCATTTTCTTGTAAATGGAAGCATACTAGGAACTAAGGGAGTACGGTAGGATTGCCTGCCACACTGTATCTTCACTTTGATGCCTTCAGTCATGACCTTAGAGTGAGACAAATCACCAGCGGAGTGTGTGTATATGTGCTTGCATGCACCATCTATATACCTAACAATGTTCAGTCTTTATGGGTAAGTATAGTCTAAACAGATACTTAGATTTAAAGAGAATTCAGGATATTCCAGGAGAATCTAACAAGATACAAATGAATAAGGGATTTACTGGAGTGTGCCAAAAAACATTTACAATAAAAGTCTATGGACTCTAAGTTTGTGGAAAGAGAGCAGATGATATATGTAAAGATGATTTTAATGATTTAAAAGTGACATGGGTTGGAAGGTATAATAAAGTCCTAAAGAGTTGAAGTAGCACATTAAATGAGCTAAAAAATTAGAATTCCATAGGACAGACTGGGAAACTTAAAGAGTCAATATTTTGGAGATGGTCTTTGATATGGACAAGGTCATAGGTAGGAGCACAGATGTTATGGATGAGGTAGAGTGGAGGTAAATATTATTTTAAGAAGCCACAGACCCTGGTAAATAATTCTTATGATCACCAACCATCAGTATGATATTGATTACTCTCTGACTTTATTCACTAGTTCTCGCTAATCCAGATTTCATGAATATAAATTTCTGCATTTTGACTTTCATGAACATATTTCTGTTCATCCCAATGTCTGAATTCCCAACCTTCAAACCCAAGTTCAGATGAGTGGCTGTAGTTGGGACATTGCTTCATTATTCTCCGGCAGCCTTGTGATTTAGCGCCTCCTTTTGGACATCCATCTCCATCATGCCTAGAGAGAGCATTTGGTATTTTCTCAACCCTGAAGCCTTTCCAGAACCGCAAACCCAGCAAGTCTTCCTTGCTGACTTTCCACTATTTGCTAAGATTCACTTTTAATACAAATAAAATACAAGAGTTGTTATAGAATCTCAGAAAACCCTATGATCTTGAGAAGCGGAGCCTGTACAGAAATAATCAAAAAAGTTAAGAGATAAATCAGAATAAGATGTTAACTGTAGAATCACAACAGCAAAGTTTCAAGAGTGCATCAAATACTGCCCATGAGTAAAGCAAGGTGAATACGAGCAGAGGAAAAAATATTGTGTGTGTGTGTGTGTAAATACTTTGGAGTTAGTATAAATAAATTCAACAACTAAAGAAATTTTATTTTATAGAGAAGTAAAACCAATACACAGATAGATAAGACATTTCTTCTATAAACTGCAGTGGGTCCAAACAGAACTGAATCTCAGAAAAGTTCCATGTTCCTTTCTCAACAAACCACCATTACCCATTTGGCAACTTGAAAAAAAAAAAATGATATTCTTTATTTTGGAAGGATGTTTGGCGAATACTTAGAGATCTAAAAATAAATCTGCCATTTGATCCTATAATTCCTTTATTAGGTATATATCCAGAAGATCAAAAATCACACCAAAATAAAGATATCTGTACCAGAATGTTTATTGTAGCCCAATTCATAATTGCTAAGTCGTGGAAGAAGCCCAAGTGCCCGTTGACCCACAAATGGATTAATAAATTGTGGTACATGTATACCATGGAATACTATGCAGCCTTAAAGAAAGGTGGAGACTTTACCTCTTTCATGTTTACATGGATGGAGCTGGAACATATTCTTCTTAGCAAAGTATGTCAAGAATGGAAGAAAAAGTATCCAATGTACTCAGCCCTACTATGAAGCGAATTTATAGCTCTCGTAGGAAGGGTATAACCCAACTATAACACAAGAATATGGGAAAGGGGCAAGGGTAGGGAGGGGATGGGGAAGGTTGAGGTGGAGGGAGGGTAATTGGTGGGGCCATACCTACGGTGTATCTTAGAAGGGTACAGGTGAACCTTAGTAAATGCAGAATACAAATGTCTTCATATAATAACTGAGAAAACGCCAGGAAGGCTATGTTAATCTGTTTGATGAAAATAGTTAAGATTGTATATAAAACCAGCACATTGTACCCCTTGATTGCACTATTGTACACAGCTATGATTTAATAATAAAGACAATAAAAAAATAAAAATAAAGAAAAATAAAAACATGCTACCATCACCAATCAACAGGGAAATGCAAATTAAACCACAATGAGATGTCACCACCTTAGGCCTATCATGGATGTAAAAATAGACCTGCCATTCTATACTACAATGACTCTACTAGGTATATATATCCAGAAGACCAGAAATCACATTATAACAAAGATATTTGTACCAGAATGTTTATTGCAACCCAATTCATAATTGCTAAGTCATGGAAGAAGCCTAAGTGCCCATCAACCCATGAATGGATTAATAAATTGTGGTACATGTACACCATGGAATATTATGCAGCCTTTAAAAAAGATGGAGATTTTGCCTTTTTCATGTTTACATGGATGGAGCTGGAAGATATTCTTCTTAGTAAAGTATCTCAAGAATGGAAAAAAATGTTTCCAATGTATTCAGTCCTACTATGAAACCAATTTATAGCTTTCATATGAAAGCTATAACCCAATTATAGCCCAAGAATATGGAGAAAGGGGAGAGGGAGGGGAGGGGTAGGGGTAGGATGGGAGGAGGGAGGGTAATTAGTGGGACCACTCCTATGGTGCTTCTTACAAGGGTACACGTGAAATTTACTACATGTAGATTATAAATGTCTTAACACAATAACTAAGAAAATGCCATGAAGGCTATGTTAACCAGTTTGATGAAAATATTTCAATTGTATATAAAACCAGCACATTGTACCCCATGATTGCATTGATGTACACAGCTATGATTTAACTAAAAAACAAACAAACAAACAAACAAACAAAAACAAGAGATACTGGCATGGATGTGGTAAAAAAGAAACATTAATACACTGTTGACGGGACTGCAAATTAGTACAACCTCTTTGGAAAACAGGATGGATTCCTCAAAGAAGTAAAAGTAAGCCTACCATTTGAGCCAGAAGTCCTATTACTGGATATATGCCCCAAAGGGAAGGAAATCATTATATCAAAAATAAACCTAATAGCTGATGTTTATCACAGCATAATTCACAATTGAGAAAATATGGAATCAATCTAAGTGTCTATCAATTGATGAATGGGTAAAGGAAATGTGATGTACCATGGAGTAGTACTCAGCCATGAAAAGGAATAAAATAATGCCTTTTTCAGCAACTCGAATGGAACTGAAGACAATTATCTTAAGTGAAGTATCTCAGGAATAAAGAAGCAAATATCATGTGTTCTCACTAAGTGGGTGCTAAACAATGGATACACATGATCATTTAGAAGTGTAAATGACATTGGAAACTAAGAAAAAGGGAGCAGGAGGGAGGTGAAGGATGAAAACATACATATTGGCTACACACAGGCTTCTCCATTGACAGGAACATGAAAAGCTCTGACTTCAGCATTATTCAATTCATCCATCGTAACAAAAGCACTTGTATCTCCTTAATATCTTAAAACAAACACATAACAACAACCACAAAATGAAAGAATTACAGTTTTACAAACATTTGATTGAACAGAATTGTGTCTTTTTGAAAGAGATGCTGGAAACCAATTAGATGGATGCATTATCTTCTTTGAAAAGTTATAAAAGAGAAGAAGAGGATAAATATTGATATTATAGGCAACTAGTAGGGTGTATCAATGAATAGTTCTTGGTTAATAAATGTTTTTGAAAAGACAGAACAGTAGGCTAGACAATATATTCTATTGATGATAAACCAAGTAGAGTATGGCCATAATATCTCTTTCTCTCTCTCTCTCTCTCCCCATATATATGTAATACAAGTAAGCAGGTGGTATATATGTATGTGTAAGCAAAACCTGCTTACTTGTATTACATATATATATGGGGAGAGAGAGAGAGAGATATTAGTCCCCGTGATAAGAATCAGTCTCTGTGTCCTGATTATTTATATATTTATACATACATATGGTAGCTGAAGATTGATTTTTTTAAGATGTCTCATCACTATTGTAGATTCATCACATTCTTAACAATGAATTAATAAAACAGTTATTTCTATTCTTCTGCTGCTCAGTTAGATCTCTACTAAAGTTTTGCAGTTGCTATTTAGAAAACCAGTGAAAAACCATTTCATCATATATATCCTGGCCCATAATTTCAATACATTGATCTCTTTTTGGAATTCAATTTCCTCATCCAACCCATTCACTAGTCCTTCAAATTTTTCCTATCTGCACATTTGAGGAGTTTTTTTTTTTTATTATTTAATAAAGGAGATACACCTCTAAACATGTAACTGGACTGAAACGAGGTAAGTGTATCAGTGAAGCTATGTACAGGGTATAAGAGGAAATTTGGAGAACATGCATTTAGCTCAGCTAGTAGATTCTAGAAGGCTCAGGAGTTACAGAGAAGATGACATTGATAAATGTAATGAATATGTAATACAAGTAAGCAGGTTATATATATGCTCATTAAAGATGAGGTGAACTTCTCCTGAGAGACTACATTAAAATGAGCACTGATAAAAGAAGAAATAAAATAGGAAAAGTCTCAGGGGTGTGACTGAGTAATAATTACAAATGCCATGACCGGGCATGTCAGGTACAGGAAGGGGAGGGGAGAAATAGCACAGGTTTATCGGGTATTTGAACATCACTTTTGACTGATAGTCTTTAGAGGCAGACACTAACACCAGAGATACATTTTGGAAAGATTTGTTCCATAGCTGCCTTTTAAATTTACAATTGCATTTTTATTCCCAACTATGGTTGAGTAGAAAATAGTCGAGAGAAGATGATTCAAGCTTTTCCTTTTTCTCTATTATGTGATCCTATTTCCCTTCAGATGTGATCACCATATGTCTCATATTTTCCAAGAATCTTTGAATTTCAAATAATCTGCCTTGTGGCTGCCCAAAGTATTCCCAGACTTGTCAGTTCTTGTGTCCTGATTCGCATTCCAGAAAACGCAGCTCCTGGGCCCCAATCACGTAATTCTCCTCTCATGGGACATGGATCTGTGGATTTTTCAACATGTTTTCTCAGGTCTATCAAGGGAGATATCAACTCTGCAATGTGAATTAGGGAGCCAAAGAACGCCACGCTTGCCATTCTGTTAAATGACAATGAGAAATTCCGGTAATGAAAGGGGTAAGCAATAGCACAGCCTGTAAGCTTGTATTTTAAGCCTGTGTACAAGAGGCTCACAACCTTAATTTTCACAGCAACATAAATATTATGACTATAATTAACCATGAATATTTGATGAAGTTTGAGAGCATTATCTATACTTGCTTAATATCTCTGGATGTCATTCTAAATTCTGGATGCTTTTTAAGTATGGAAATGTTCTCTGTGTGCTGCCAAATTTCTAAACAAATGCCTGGTGGAAAATTACACCTTAACCAGAACAATAATACAAGTAAGCAGGCAATAATGGGTATGCATTTTTCACATTAGCTTGATACACAGCATTAAAATGTCCCAGGACATTAAAAACTGAGTGTTTATAAAGAGAATGAAAATAGGCATAATAGCCATGATTTATCTGAGAGATTGATTGATGCATGGCAGAGAAGCATTTTTCCCACGTGAAATATAAAGCTGTGCCCCGTTAAAATGACAGGGACTCTCACATTGGGAGAAGTTGGCTATCTTTGGCAGGCACTAATGTGCAGGTAGGAATTAAATACCTAAAAATGATGTGGGAATACAATGTTTGTCTAGGGCAATTTACAGCAAATTAGGAAACAAAAATGTCTTTATTGGAGGTTTTGTCCAAATTTTGCATTTTTTTAAAGTAAGAATTTTTTTCTTTGAAATGTGCATTTTACTTATTTTGTAGCAAACCTACATAAAGTTGCACTAAAAAGATCTCTGACAAAATGTATTTTAAATGTTGAGGCGAAGCCCAGCAGTACAAGAGGCTTTCTTATTCCTCAGAGATAATATTACTCTCCGTGTAAGTCCTTAGGGCAGACTCTTAAGCCAGTCGGATAAGACTGGATACTTCTAGTGACCTCGGCACTAAGCAGGTCTTAGATTGGCAGGCACTGGTCAACGTGGTACATTAAAGATGTCTGCAGATTCTTTGCTACTTCATCCACTGAGAGAAAGAGCCAAATTCTCCTCCATCAGAATTTGGGCTGCCCACTGGAACACTTGATCAATAAAGTGTGGAGTAAGAGATGCTATTCTGATCCAAGGCTAGTGTTGAAGGGCGTCAGCAGCTTCCACCTTGCCGTCCTGGGTCACGCAGAGCCCCTGTGAAGACAGACTGATGACCCTGAAGCCATCTTTCTCTAAAGAAGGCCAAGTCCCATGGAGAAGCCACATGTGGGTACTCTTCTGAATTGGGAAAATTATGCCAGCCACATAAGCGATTCTGGTGAGCCCGCACATTCAGCCTTCAGAGGACTCTTCGCCACACACCATTGGATGAAGTGGCACGGAGGACACCACCCAAGAACTGCCCCCACTGAGCCCCATCTTCCCATAAACCATAAGGAATAGTAATTTACTGTTAACCTGTGGGGCATTTGTAATGCTTCCATTGGTGACTAAAACCATGAGGGAAATGGGCATGTTATAAATTTGGAGCTCTTTGCCTCCTCCTTTTCTGCTTCTCTCCCATCCTCTCTCTGTCACAAGTGAAGTGGGATATCTAGCCCAAGTGGGGTCAGAGAACAGCCCCAGATAAACACACTTGAAAAGCAGTAGGGAATGAGAGGTCCCTGATACCCACTGCTGTCCACAGCCTGTATTGCATGGTGAGGTAAGAGCCTGGACCCTGATACCCACTGCTGTCTACAGCCTGTATTGCATAGTGAGGTAAGAGCCTGGACCCTGATACCCACTGCTGTCTATAGCCTGTATTGCATGGTGAGGTAAGAGCCTGGGCTGTGTTACCCACTGCTGTCCACAGCCTGTATTGCATGGTGAGGTAAGAGCGTGGACCCTGATACCCACTGCTGTCTACAGCCTGTATTGCATAGTGAGGTAACAGCCTGAGCTCTGCAGTCAGAGCTACCTCGATTCAAAAATCATCTTTCTGTGCCTAGGTTTCCCTACCTAAACCAAAAGGAAGAAAATGAATGTAAATCTCTTTAGGATAATAGTACTGGTACATGATAAGAGTTCATTAAAGTTATTGTTGTCATTGTTGCTGTGATAGTGATGATCATACCCTGACACGTATAATTTGCCTTTCTTACGTTAGATTCTGGCTTTCATGAATCAAATTATAAACATTTCATATTATCTTGTGGCCTTCGATTTAATCAATCAATGTGATTATATCAGTGTTTTTATAAGGATTTTTAAATAAGTTTGAGTGGATAAGAAATTTTAAATATATTGTTTGAGTGCTTTATGAGTTTACCATCCTTAGATTTGAAGGGTGACTAAATGCCAGAAAAAAAAAACCCACTTGTAATAATAATATCAGTAGAAATTTCAACTGACCTCTATTTAGTTAATTAATGGCATTCATCAAAATTCTCTAAGTTGTCTGGAAATTGTACTGACTAAGGCTTCTGACACAGGAGGCTGGACTGGCCTTTGTAAAGATTCAGCCACGTTTGTTTACAAATCTGCTGATGTTCCTTATCATTATAATTATATGATTTAATTAAATATATTATGACAATTGGCAATCTATGGATGTTAAAAGAGTATTGTTTAGCCAGCAAATAAATGGAAAATTTTGAAAAGAATATATGCACATCACTAAAATAAATTGCTGTCAAATTAGGTAAAGGTAAGATAACTGTGAAAAACTGGAAAAATAATCTGAAGGATTTTTCAGTTTCTTTCATGAGTATTTTTAAATTCTTGCTTCACTTCAAGGAACTTAAATGGAAACAAAAAATGAAAATTGTAGTTGGGGCTACACAGAAATGGTTTGGGAGCAAAGTAAATTCACCCTCAATGAAAGGCCTTGTCTCTATACCAAAAGGTTGGCACTTTCCTCGATGTTTTTATTAACAGACCAATCACTAATCCTAGTTGTGTCTGGTAAATGGACTCACCAGTGGTACACTGGTAAATATTCAGTAAGCAGCTCTCTGAGCATCGACTGTAAGTCGTGATTTGTACTGTAAGTCGTGATTTGTAGTGTTTACCGTTTCTCATGATGTAACTATTCCCACCATTGTTGATTTCAAGATGTCAGTGTGATGTTAAACAACTCCACACAATTACTAAAAATTTAACAAGACTCTCTTAAATTGTTACAATTCAAGAGGACAAGGAATCAGTAGGGCATAATGAAAGAAGCCCACATTTAGTCTAAATTTAATGCTCATTTGAATTAAACGAGTTGGTTAATTGTTTACTGGTGAAGAAAAAGAACAAACCTAAAGAACATATGTAAAATGTTGAAACCTATGATCAAAGTCATAAAAATAATGATTTAAAAACCAAGCCATAGAAAATTTCTATGATTTATATACAGGGTAAATCTCCATTGACATGATCAGAATCCTATGCTCTACAAATCACAAAACCAACATTTAACTTTCTTTAACAACATTTTTCTACATAACAAAATTTAATCAGTTATCAGACAACTTGTGTCAAAAAGTTCTTTTCTACTTAAATCAGTCAGAGGAAAGATGTATCTTCTAGATATCACCTTTACTGAGTAAGGCATTACTTTGAAAAATTAATTTACATTGTTGATATTAATGTTTATTATTAATATTTGAAATAATCACATAATATTATATAACATTTAAGAATTTTATTATACTTTTGGAGCTGTAATATGGAAAATTTCTACTTTTTTGCATTTAGCATTCATACATATTTTCAGGAATGAATTATGTACAAAAGTAAGGAACAGAATGCAATTTCACGAAAGGTCTCTTGTCTTTGAAGGATTAATTACTATTCCCTTGGGTTCTGACTTAATAGAGTGCAATGTTCTGATTTAGTAGAGTACAGTGACAAGGAAAAGCAAACAAGTTCCATAGATAGAAAACTGCCCCATTAGCTGTTGCAAGGTCATTCATTGTTAAAGGACGCTGATTGACTTACCAGCTTCCTGCTTCCACTTCTTCCTCTATAAGCATATGCATTATTCAAGCTGTGCAGGAGGAACATCATTAACAAAAATTCTAGCTGTGTCACTCTATGAGAGTTTCATTTCAAAAATCCCCAAGGCTCCAGATGCTGGAGGTGGCTCCATTGATCATGACACACTTCTGAAGCAAAGTGATAATGGGCGGCCTTGCTGAGCTCTAATGAGCAACATTCCCCGTGATAGCTCAGGGAGGACTGGTCTCTGTGGCTGAACCACCCAACCCACCTTTGCCAGGTACTGTGATACTGTGCTCCTCTTCCATAGATAAGAAAACTTTCCCTTTATATGAGTCTTTATGACTCTTTCCAGGATCATCCCAAGTGAGAGAAGACCAGCAGGAAATGCTGACACTGCAATACCTTTAATAATCCAAGGCCATTCTTCCACTACCACACAGAGAACCTGTGTGGGATGGACAGCTGCGTTCACAGGAGCACAGGGCTGAATGGGACGTCTCAGTTCACTCGCTTTGCTTTATAGATGGTGAAACGGAAGCCGAGAGGTAAAGTGACCCGATCCTTCCTCCGTGCCATGTTTAATGCAGCGTGACTTGATACTAAATCTAGTACTTGATTCTACTTTTATTCAGAAAGTAGGTGAGGCGTGGAAGAGGTGATCACTTAGGTAAAATGCATGGACCTAGTTTTCTTCTCTCCCTGTGATTCTTTCATGTGATAAGAGTTATTCTACCTCAAGATGCAAAGAACACTCGGAGAAGCTTCCCTTGTACAAGTTCACTCAGATTGTCAGTATCAAAGTTGGGATTGTTAACCTAGTTTACCTGATGTCAAAGTCCATGGTCTTTCCATGGCACC
Source organism: Arctocebus calabarensis (assembly GCA_963573935.1). Lineage (NCBI taxonomy): Eukaryota > Metazoa > Chordata > Mammalia > Primates > Lorisidae > Arctocebus > Arctocebus calabarensis. Next base: position 7,657 of record CAUYON010077476.1, on the reverse strand, counting down.
CATTAGCTTTAAGAATAATAGTTGTCATAGTGACCTGCCTGCAAGATGACAATCTGTAATGTTAGGTGACAGGTACTTCCTACCTGTCCCCTCCACGCACACCTTGCTTTCCTTTCCAGGCCTCCTTGGGGATTGCCTTACCTCATTTAAGCAAGAAATAACACTTGTTCCTCCACCTAGGTATGTTTCGAGTGGCCCTACACAATATTTTTAAGGTTTGAAATTCCAGGCAAGCACGTGGTAGGTTCATGGTCCAAAAACAAAGACCGGTGCCTTTGCCCTGGATCACCATGGTCCAAGAACAAAGACCCATGCTTTTGCCCTGGATTCCCTGCAGAGCATACCCTAAACATTGGCTTTGAGCAGAACAAAGGACTTTTTTTTCATCACTTAATTCTACATATATAAAATCATAGCTCTTGCTAAGGAATCAATGTGTGTGCATAGGCAAATATATTTTGGAAGCACCTTTCCCAAATACATAAAAATCACTTCAATATTTTTTAGCAGGTTCACTTCTCTAAAATTCTTCATAAAGAGATAAGAGGAAAATAGCGAGCATTTTTCAGAAAAAGAAACAAAGACAGGGCGGCACCTGCGGCTCAAAGGAGTAGGGTGCCAGCCCCATACGCCAGAGGTGGTGGGTTCAAACCCAGCCCCTGCCAAAAAGAAAAGAATAAAAGATAAATCAAAAGATTTAATGACTTCTAAGGCAATGTGGCCAAGTGAGAAGGGGAAAGGGCATAAAGCAGGCCTTTCCAATAATTATACTCTGCATAGCCCGCAGTCGCCAACACACTCACAGATTCTCTAATAGTAAAAAGAAAGAGTTAAGTTAGAGTTGGCCGAGTTCTAACTAGACTCAGGTTTTCTAGCTTGAAAATCAAGCAAGAATTCTTGGCCAATAAGGAATTAAATTAGGCGTCTCAGCTTTGGGGATACATCCTAATGGAAACAGCAGTAAGTGGTCCTAGTTGAAGGGCTGAAGTATACTTCCTAATGTGTGTGTGTGTGTGAGTGTGTGTGTCTCGAAGAGGGGAAGCAGAGGAAAAGAGAGTGGCTGCAATGGATGTGGCATCTTTTCAGGTCCTGCCTCCCGTCCTTTTCTCTTTCCCTGGACATTCATTCCCTTTGTTCTGGGAGAACAGGCGCAGGGCAATGGCCTGGGATTCAGTCATCAAAACAAGGAGGAAATCGCACGCAGCCTTCCACATGCTTCGAGGAAAAGAACGGAGAAAGAAACACATTGATAAAATGTTTTCATATGATTTCCTGCTTTTTAGGGAAATTAAATAATAGAAAGTCCCTTCACGGCACACTTAGCATAATAAAACACAAGTCACTGACTCCATTTTTCTCTTGTTCAACTTCTGTCAACAAAACTACTAAAATTGAAGTGCACAGGAGAAACACCTGAATTGGTTGTCTGCCATGAGTTCTCTCAGGACCCCCTGGCCACCTGAATGTATTTCTTATGGGGCCCACAAGGCCAATGATTGCTCAATGCGTCCTTTCCCAGACCCCCCAGCCAAATAGTGACACAGTCCAGCAAGCAGTTCCCTTTGCCTTCATCCAGGAAGCTTTCTCTGAGCAGTGCACTCCAAGAATCTCTGAGTGCCCTCAGATAAACTTGTGCTACTCATCTTTCTCGGTTTAAGATGTGCACCATGGATCGGAAGTGTTTTGCTAATGCTTAGCATGACACGCAAGCTGTTTCTGCACTCTCCCATGGTGCATTTGCACTGTCTCTAGCTCAGCATCTTTGCGCTATGGGGAGGGATCCCACACAATGCACAGATGGAGTGGGGACTGAGGCAAGTTTCTGTGGGGCCCAGAACTCATTCCGCCATATGCTGTTCTCCTTCCGAATTCTGTCAAGAGCACTGCCACTGGCTGGCACAGGGTGACAAAGATAGAGAGGCTTTAATCACTTCAAAGTCTCCATTAAATAACTTCTCTAAGGAAAAACGGCAAGTGTCAATTCAAGTTATTTATTTGAAAAAGATATCTGGTTTCTCAGCTCTGTAAATTAATTTTTCCAGGAATTCTGTTTGATCCCAGAAAAGTAAGCACTTTGAATTAGCCTGTTTTATGTAAGGCAGGAGTGATTTTAAAACCCTGGTATATTAAGATGTAGTTTTATTACCTGTCAGTCAGTCTTTCGTTCTTAGAATCCAGCAAGCAGGAACATTCTTTATGTCTCTGCACAACTTAAATTACAGTCATGCTTATTTTTTATTTTAAACATAAATAAAATTTATTGCCACCAGAGTAGCAGTGAATCCCAGATTTTTATGCTATCAGACTTGGAGAGAGTGAAAGAAATTTTGCTCTTACGCTTTCTTGGAGCTTTTCAAATCCCTTTGTCCTAGCTTGGATCTTTTGTTCCTCATTATTTCCTCCTATGATTTTTTTTTCTTTTTCAATTTGCTTTAAAATGTCATAAAGTGACCCAAATTATTTTATATTCATATATTCATGTCTATATAGCCACCATATCCACCTCTTTACTTTGATAGTTTCTTTCAGATGAATTACATTTTGAGGAATTTTAAGAGATTGACTTTAAGTTTCCGATAGAAATCCCACTCTTGTCAGGCTAATATATTTAAAATAAGATTGTTAAGGATACCTGATTTCCAAAAGATGTTTCTAGGCAAGAGAGACAACCAACCAAGGTAACCCTTGCCAAATGTTTTCAGCTTTGTCACCATTCCCTGAATTCGTCCCTGTAATCATCAGTAATAATTTTGGCTAAGAATAGTAACTAGTCCTATGTTAATTGATTTTCTGCTGCTATAACAGAACATTAAAGGTTGGGTAATTTATAAATAATAGAATTTTATGTGTCTCATTGTTCTGGAAACTGTGAGGTGCAAGTGCACGGTGCCAGTAGCTGGCTAGGGTCATCCCATGGGGGAAGGAGTCACAGAGAGAAAATGGGAGCTAAACAATTCTTTTACCACAATAATTAGTCTACTGTTCCTTCGTGTGGGTAGAGCCCTCTTGACCTAATCACCTCTTCAAGGCCCTCCGTTTTAATATTGTCCCAATGGCAAGTAAGTTTTCAGCACACAAACTTTTAGGGGCCACATTGGAATCATAGCAAGTCCCATGACTAAGAGGAGATGGAGAGGTGTGTTGTTGGAAGAAGTAGCTGTTTCACAACGTCTGCCTTAAGAGACAAGTGAAGTATCCCAGATGACATTAATTTATAGCATCTAAAAATATTGTATGAAGCTTAGACATTGACAACAGAAATCTCTGTATGTTCCTTCTGGGGCTTGACTTTTTATAGTTGGATTATTTTATAACTCATAGAAATAAAGAGTCAACTGCCAGATTTTTATCCAATAGTGATGTAAATAATTTCTTTGCAGTGGAGCAAATACATCCCAAATAACAATTCTTTCTTTCTAAGACATTAATATTTTCACATCAACCACAGCTGTAATCTTACCCTAGAAATTTTAACTTCTATAATACTTTTTCGACTAGGTTTTATATCTTATTGGTGTCCTTCTTTAATTCATTAACTAAAATATTTTACACGTTCATATTATATCTGAATGAGTAAGAATCAAGATTTTACCTTTTCAAAACTTATTCTTTCATAATTACCTTATTTCACTACAAAGTCAACATCCATTAACTTATTTTGGCATTTCCAAAACCTATTTATTTTTTGGTCTGGCCTATTGCTCAAATTCATGTTTTATTTCTGTGTGAATTTTTGTGTATTCCTGCATTAGCTTGTTAAAGTTTAAAGGAATGCTTCAAAGTTCTATTTTTCTCATATTGTGCTATCAAATCCATACCATAATCCACTACTGACTCAATCTTTCATGTCAGAAACCTTTTCTCATTGGACCTCATTGGGAATTATCTCTTCTAACTGCTTTTCTCTTGCCTTCCCTAGTTTTGTTGTGTTTTTCTGAAGGTTAAGTACAAAGAACATTTTCTGGGCATGTCCAAGAGCCAAGTTACTGCAGAGGGGAAAAATGGAACATCATTATGCTGTGAAGGCACTTCAGCACTCTTAACCTTGCCCAATCTTCACAGTCCCCTGGCGGATTGTATGTACTGTCACCACTTACAGAAGAAGCAATTGAGACCCCAGAGGATTAAGTAACTTGCCCAGGCCTCCGTATCTGGGGAGTGGTAGAAGCTGGATCCTTTTCTTGTTCCTCCCATAGCTTTTTTTGCTTTCTGCTACTCAACATCACTTGAACTAAATTTACATTTTCATTGCAATTAACCTGCTGCAGCTATCACTTGATGATCAGCTCCTTTGTATACTGAAAAAGGTGTTATGCATCGTGACCCTGTGCCAAAGTCATATGAAGTACAGAATTCTATTTGTATGCAGCAAGCTTTGTCTTTCCTTTTTCTTTTTTTCAATTTGATGGCATTTGATGTGTGCTTAGCTTTCACTGTCACACAAGCAGTAGAAAGGACCCTGCTGTGGTAGGCAATTGGGTATTGGTAGACCAGATGGTTTCAACACATAAGCTGGTTTTTACATGGCAGAGGTATTGAGGAAAAGAAGGAAATGGGTCAGGCTTGTTAAATATAGAAATATATATGAAACAGTAACTGAAAATAGCACCATCTGCAGTCACTATTCACAGGTGCTCTTAATTTGTCAATCCAATTAGATATTTGTGATATTCTATTTCTATTTTATTTCTTTTTCATACCAAACATCTTTATTTGCTGAAAGATCCTCTGTAGACTTAACTGATCAATAATTTGATTACTTCAGCATCCATAATGAAAGAGATCTCCTGCTCTTCCTCAGTTCCATCCAAATAGAAATGTTAAGTTGTGAAAAGCAGAGGTGATTGGATTAAACAATGTAAAGATTGAAAAAGATAATTTTTGTATACTTTAGTATCTGTGTTTTTAAAGAACTCGAATGAAATGAAAATTTAAAACCAAATGTCCTCTAAAATTCACAATTTTTGTATCTCCACTTTCTTTTCTGGATAAAAAGAAAATAAAAAGGGTTTCTGTGTTAAGGACAATAAAGTACAGATAATGTTCCAATTTCCTTCTTGCAAGAAATGTGAATGGATGAAGATATGTTTCTAATTTTCAGAACAAATGTGCTTCATTTCCAAGACTTTTAGTCATTACTAATCCTGCAACTGTGCTTAGAGAAGATATTCAGGGTGAAATATTTCTGAGATTCATGGAAGAGAAAAATGATGAATCATTTCAATTCCAATGTGGAATGATTTTTCTCTAGCCTTATTTGTATTGCAGAGAGAACTTTACACCTGCTGAGCTGTCTATTTTATCTTGTGTTTAAGAGAATAGAAAAGATGCTGCTATTTATTCCCCCAAATAGTACTTTTGCATCCACATTCCCCTCCTTACCAGAATTTCAGGCCAACCTGAAATGAAGGTTATATCGAGTACCAAAGATATTTCAGTTCCAAAGATGGATAATCACATCAGCTATTCCAGCTAAAAAAAAAAAGTTTTGCATGAAATCATGCACTAGCATCTTATACTAGACAGGAAACCTAATAGTTGCCATCAGCTATTTAGGAGATATTTTATTGCTATCTTAAGTGGATGAATATTTTAAGGTATTGATATCTTAAAATCTCTGGCCAAATAATAAAAATGTGGTGATGTTAAATTACTTATCACTAGCAAAAAACAACACTGTCAGTATGAGACACGAAGAATTGCTTAGTCCAGATCCCTGCCACAGGGTAAACACCTAAAGGTTTTTACTGGAACAAAGACTACTGTGAAGCTATTAACTATGACTTTTTGTTTCTTTTTATGTAATCTCATTCACCCGAGTTACTAGAATAGTCAAATCTGGGGCAGGTTTAATTTAATTAGTGTTCGAAGACATTTAGAAAACACCTATTCCATCTAAGAAGTCCTTCTCATGACAAGAAGGACACTGTTCACCATCCTTGCTGGGCCCCACCCAGACCTAGGTTTCTGGTGCCTAATAAATTTTGTCTCTGTCATGTTCACTTGCTCTGTTCCAGTTACATCATTTCTATCCTTAAACATATCAAGCTTTTCTCCACCCTAGGATATTCACACTTGTTGCTTCTTGGTCTGAAACACTCTTCCCATCTTTACGAGGATGACACTTCTTATTGTTTAAGATTCGGCTTATAACTCATCTCTTGGGAGACCCCTTTCATGTCCAATGGAACTAGACCCCAAACCTACCCCACAGTCATTTTTTATTCCTTTATTCTGATTTATTGTCTTCTTATGAGTTGCTACTATTTAAATGGTGTAGTTTAGTTAGTTACTTATGTAGTGATTATTTTCAAACTAGGACAAAAGTTCCAGAGAACAGAGATCTTCTGAGTCTGGTTCACATTCACATCTAGGACTATTCCTCAGTCAGAATGTGCACTCAAAAGACACAGAAAGAAACAGTTGAGAACTTAAAAGAGTTTAGAACATGAGATATAAAATATATATTTATTCTGTAAAGTAGAAGTAAAAATGTCAATTGTGTTTCCCAAGAGAGAAGAATTACTTCCAGCTGCAGAATTCAACGGCTTTATTTAAAAAAAAGCATCATTTCAACTGTTCCATGAAATGGGCAAATTGGTACATACAGATAGGATAGTCTGAGTTTTTTCAGACAGGCAAAGATGAGAGGAAAGCAATGCACAAAGGCTGGGAAGAGATGATAATAGAGATTCCGTCAGTGGGTAGATGACTTCAGATAGAATCCAAACTGTTTTCTATCCTGGCCCCAGTGCTCTGCATCTGAGTTATTGTTATGGGCTGAGATTTTTTTTCCCCTTCTTCAAATTCATATGATGAAATCCTAATGCCCTGTATGTTAAAAAGTGATGATATTTGGAGATAGGACCTTTAAAAAGATGAATAAGTTTAAAATGGTGCTGTCAGAAGTGGGCTCTAATCCAGTCTGACTGTTGGGTTTATAATAAAAGGCTAGAATGCAGAGAGAGGCACCAGGATACTCAGGAACAGAGGAGAAGCCACGTGAGTGAACACTTAGCAAAAAGGTGGCTGTCTGCAAGCCAAGGAGAGAGGCCTCAGGAGAAAACAACCCTTCTAAAATCTTGATCTTGGATTCCAGCCTCCAGAATTGAGAGAAAAGTATCTTTTTGTTATTTAAGACAGTAATGTCATATTTTATTATATAATCCCTAGAGAACTAATGCAGTTACCTTAAGAATTTTAATCCCTATTTGTTTTCTCATCTGCAAAGTGTTGATGACATCATAAGATGGTAAAAGAATCAAATAGGACAAGAATCATTAAAGATCTTTTAAAACTAGAATACATTTGGAACTGTAAGATGTCTTTTTTTGAGAGATAATATTTTATTTTTTTTAATTAAATCATAGCTGCATAGATTAGTGCAATCAAGGGGTACAATGTTCTGGTTTCATATACAATCTGAAATGTTTTCATCAAGCTGTTTAACATACCCTTAATGGCATTTTCTTAGTTATTGTATGAAGACATTTGTATTCTGCATTTAGTAAGTGTCGCATGTACCCTTCTAAGATGCACCATAGGTGTGGCCCCACCAATTACCCTCCCTCCACCCAACTTCCCCCCTACAGCTCTTAATTTTCAAGTTAAGAAAGATGCATAAGTGGCTATTTTGGAAGAAAATATTATGTTTCTA
>CAUYON010077472.1:0-24227 GCA_963573935.1 Arctocebus calabarensis | reverse complement strand
AATCTTATTTCACTGAGTCACACAGATTTTCCATATATTAAAACATTTCACTATACATCCAAAACCACATTTGTTTATATTACACCTGATCTCATCATAGAAGTCTTTGAGTATTTAAGTTAAAGTACTTATCAAACTGCTAGTGGCAGATACAAGTTTCTTAAAACTCTAATTTTTGTTTGAAAGCTCAAATTTTATCATTAAAAACCAAAACTGGCGGGGTGTGCTAGCTCATATGTGTAATCCTAGCACTCTGGGAGCCTGAGGCAAGTGGATTGCCTGAGTTCAGGAGTTCAGGACCAGCCTGAGAAAGAGTGAGACCCCATCTCTACTAAAAATACAAAAACTGGCAGGTGCCTGGAGTCCCAGCTACTTGGGAGGGTGAGGCAAGAGATGGCTTGCCCAAGAGTTTGAGGTTGCTGTGAGCGGTGACACCACAGGACTCTACCCAGGGTAACAGAATGAGACTCTGTCAAAAAACAAAACAAAAATAACAAACACTGTCATCTGTTTTCCTTGAAGTGACAAGTTCACTCCGCTCATTTATGAGAAAATACCTGCCAGACATCCAGGATCGAAAATCATCATTTGCTTCTCATCCATTCTTTAAAGTGATACGGCATTCCATAAATAAACGTAGCTTTATGTACGACGACCGTCCTACTCGAACAGGCAGCAGAAGTGCCTTTCACATATTTCACATTTATAGAGCACTACGTATTAGAAAGATATGCACTCAACTATCGAGATCTACTAAAATTACTAATGTTTGCTGCTTTCCCAAGGACATCCTTAGGTGAAGCCGTTATTTTTTAACTGTGAGTACATGGCAGTGGAGAATAAAGCAACTGCTAATGTAGTTTGGTAGCACTGCTCTGATTCCTATGAAGGTGGCTACAGTTGCATCCTCCATTGTTTTTGTACCTACTGTACTAGCAACATGGTGAAAGACAAACAACATTTTTATGTAGTTTTGATCTTGGGTAAGGGGCTACTGCGCTTTCAAAGAACACACTTTGAGAACTGCGGCCTTACAGATTCCTTCACCTCTGTAAACCTTAGTCTTCTCATCTGTAAACTGGAGATAATTCATAATACATACCCCATAGGGTTGTGCTAAGGACTAAATGGAATGATTTATGTAAAAAATGAAGGAAAGTAATGCTGGCCTGTGGGGAAGTGCCATGTAAGGACCAGATACACTGGGCCTTGTTTGAGACTCTTGATTAATTCAGGGGTGATAAAAATCACCATCTTAGGCTCGGCGCCTGTGGCTCAGTGGACTAAGGCGCCAGCCACGTACACCTGAGCTCGCGGGTTCGAATCCAGCCTGGACCTGCCAAACAACAATGGTGGCTGCAACCAAAAAATGGCTGGGCGTTGTGGCGGGTGCCTGTAGTCCCAGCTACTTGGGAAGCAGAGGCAGGAGACTTGCTTGAGCCCAGGAATTGGAGGTTGCTGTGAGCTGTGATGCCACAGCACTCTATCCAGGGTGACAGCTTGAGGCTCTGTCTCAAAAAAAAAAAAAAAAAAAAAAAAATCACCATCTTAATCTTTGGGTGTTTTTGTTGTTGTTGTTGTTGTTTTTTTTTTTCTTCTTAAAGGAGAACTTTTATTGGTCATTGTGACTGAGAACATCCTTGATGAAGTATTTCCCTGAAATTGTTTCCTGCTCACAGACTCTTCTTTCCAACACCACAACAACTAGACCTCTCTCTGAGCAGCTTGGATCACTCTAATTTCCCCTGACATGGCCTGAGAACACCACCCAGCCCACTTTAGCGGAGCTTTCTTAGCTTCTCTTCTTAGGGGTTGCCTGGGAACCACTCAAGGCACTAGAGGGAAAAAAAGCTGACATTTATATTCGTGTCTTTCTGTGCGTCTGGGTTCTCAAAATATTGTGACACCGTGACAGAGATGAGAAACTGCCTGGTCCCTGAATCTGATGTGCAATGCCTGCTCTTCAGTTCAGCATGGTTTGCAAAACCAGAGACTCAAGACAAAACCATCTATCCCTTTAGCTAATAGGATAAGCAACTGATTCGGGTTTTTTTCCCTACCTAAAACTTTGGATTTTCTTTTAAATTAAAGCAGACGTGGATGTATTGTGGAATAAAATACAAATCTGCATGAATTTTTAAGATGATACTTCTCTGTATCAGAGAAGAACTTAACTGAAATGCATCATTCTGCACTGCAGGGCAGGAGGGTGGTAGTGGGAGGAGCTACAAGGATTGTTATTAGGAAAATTGGTGAAATTTGAAAGTATACTGTGGACTAGATAACACAACATTAAATTTCTGAATCAGATCAATCGTCTGAACATGCCCTTGTTCTTAGGAAATACACTGAAATATTTAGCAATAAAGAGACATGATGTCTCTAACTTATTCCAAAATGACAGAGAGAGGGAGAGGAAAAAAAAAAAAAAAAGGCGAATATACATGACAAAATGTTAAAAAATTGTTGACTCTGGACAAAGGGTACAAAGGAATTGTTTGTACTACTATGCTTATATCCTCTTCTGTAAGTTTGAAATTATTTCAAAAGAGTTTATAAATCTTTTTTTTTTAAAATGACCTTTTTGGTTTTGTTGTGAACACTTATTAATGACATCGCTCAACGAGGCAATCTCCAACCTGATTATCTGTTTGGCCTCAAACTGTCCCATTCCCCTGTCCTTTTCAAAGCATTACAGCCCCCACCTCTATCGCTCCTTTCTCCCCTTAAACTGGCCCCAATCTGTCCTCTGTCTGGTGAGGCCTGTTTTGCTTGGTGTTCCCTAGGTCTGCCCTAAACACTCTCCCAGGCTCTCCTCTTACTTAATATTATGACTACCTAAAATCATTTACAATTATTCATCTTCCTCCAATAGATTATTCTCCATGAGGGTAGAAACCCTCGTTAATCACTATTTTCTGATAAACAGTGCTTGGAACATTGCAGGCACTCACTAGCTGAATGAATAAACAGATGTCCCCAAGACCTGCTGGCAGCAAGCATTCAAACTATTGGGCATGGTAAGTACCCAATATCGATTTGTTGAGGGAATGACAATATGTGAATTTGACATGTTTCTGACTCTAAAAAGAACTAGATTCTGGAAGGTTAGTGACCTCAGTAATTATACAGAAACGCATGTTCAGCTTGGCTTGATACAGTCGTTCAGGTGTGCTCTTTGACATTTATTCCCCAGATAATCCTAGTCTGGCTTTTGTTCCATCACTCCACAGAAGTTTCCATATGAAGGTCACTCGTGATCTGTGTGTTGCCAAATCTAACAGGCTTTTCCATCTCCCCCTTTCTTGCCACTGTAAGCACCCTGACAGAGCAGGCCCGTTCTCTCCCAGTGACTGTGCTCCGGGTTTCCATTGCGCTGGTGACTCCTGGTTTTCCCAATTCTCACTTCCCTCTGCCAGAGTCTCTCCAATCATTTACTGTCCCTAGCGGTTACACAGGGCTCAGTCCAGGGCCCTCCACTTTTCACGCCACACTTATTCTCTGGATCCTGGCACGAACCCCTACAGCTTCAAAGATCATTTCTAAGTTGACTTCTGAATGTATATGTCCAGCCCAGATCTACTGTTGAATTCCAGGCTCTCGTTTACCTAGCTGCCTCATTGGTACAACCATCTGCATACCTCACAGAAGTCTCAAAGTGTCTAAAACTGAGTTCTTGGTCTTCACTCCTAAACTCTTTCTTCTGTCCTTCTCACCTCAGGGAAACCCACTTGCTCTCTCACTGGTAGGTTCACTTTACCAGTAAGTCATGATGATGATTCTACCTCCAAATTCCATGTTATGGCCACACACCCTGATCCATCTCTAACACCATCAGCTTATCCTACACTACCATCACCTCTCACCTCCCCTCATCCCACCTGTTTCCCACTTCTGTTCTCTCTCAACTCCATTCTCACATAGCAGCCAGAATATTCTTTGTGAAAAAGGAACCAGATCATGCCATCTCTTTGCTTAGATTCCTTCAATGGCTTTTTTGACCTATAAGATAAAAACCAAAACTCTTAACACAGCCTAAGTGGTTCTAAACAATCTAGTTCCCCCAAGCCCTCCACTCTCATTCCAAAATACTTCCTCTTGGCTTACTGCGTTCTAGTGCCATTGTTCTTTCTTCAGCTTCTCTAAAATATAAAGATATTTCCTCTCCTGAGGCCTGTGCACATGCTCTTTCTCAACCCCGAACATTTATCCTTCAACTTTTCAGCTAAGCCATCCATGCAATCTCATTTACAATGGGCATTTATTGAAAGGTTTTAAGTAGGAAAGGTGCTTAAAATCAAATGTGGATTTTATGATGGCAAAAGAACACGAGATGAATTGGCGCCTCCACAGGATATAACAGAAGGCTAGTGGGAGAGGGAGGCCGAGAGGGAGGCCAAGAGAGAGAACAGGGAGGTCCAACCTACCAGCACCTCGGGGATAGTGAGGGACAGAAAGATTCTTGGGAGAGTCTTGTCTCCCCTCTATCTTGGGAGACAGTTTCTTTAAGAACAGCAACAAGACTCAGCAAGACTTGGTTGCAAGAGTGGAAATACTGAGATGTCCTCTCATTCTCTGGTCTGAATGAACAGTGACATCACGGAGGTGGGGGATTTAGGAGAGGATGTAGTTGGCACAGAGTGGGGGGAAGAAGACACTGAGCTCGCTTTGGAGCATGCACTTGGGGGTGTCAGTGGGACATCAGGTACAAACGTCCATGGGGAGAACACTCGCTACTATGAGAAATGAGAAAAGGAGCCGACCAGAAGCATGAAGAAAGAGATCCTGAGGGCTCGTGGGTGGTGGAAGCCACTGTCACTGATGGCCTCACACACAGGAAATGTGCTTCAGGACGAGCCTGTCGTCAGCACTTTATTAGAGAATGTTACTTGGTAGTCCCAAGTTCATGGCATATTCACAAAACACACAAAGCCAGTGTGACTATTTTGGGGATGTAATGAAAAGACTAAATGAAAACATAAAACTCTTTTATGAGTATAATATACTACTTCGTTTAGAAGAAAATATACCCTTTGCTTGCCACTAGCATGACAGTTGCTAAATAGAGACCACGTTTAGACACTAGGTGTTAATTTTCTCTCATTCAAAGAAAACAAATGGACAAATGGTCTTCACTCACATAACAAATTCTGATCCCTACTGTGTGCCAGAATCTATCCTAGGAGCTGTAGATAAAGTAACAGGAAAGACATATGGAAGGTACTTAACTTATAAAATGCATGTGAGATGAATGAATCCAATCAAATCACTCCATTATATCATACTCTCAACACTGCTCCCCAATTCCACGGACATGATACTTTAAGTCAACCCACCTTGGCCAGTTATCACTAAATGCTGCACAAGTACCTAACACTTAAGTTCTATGTTGAAAAGACCAGGCATCCAATAAAACAACATGTTGGATAAAGCAGTTGGAGAAAACAAGAAGCAGATAAAGGAAGTGTGCATAACCTCTAGGGCGTGGTTCTCAACCTTCCTTGTGCCAGGATGTATTTTTATTGTTAGAATGGGGTCTCTAATGTACCCAGCTATGATTTAATAAAAAAAAAAAAGAAAGAAAGAAAGAAAGAAAGGGGTCTCGACCCACAGGTTGAGAACTGCTGCCCTAGGGTGATATGCAACCCCGACCTTTGCTTAAGTTGAGAAAAATCCAGGCAGGGCAATTTGACCTTACAACAAAATTCTTTCAGCTGAATTTTAAGTGGCTAAATTACAACTCTGGGAAGAAATGGTTCTTTTGCTATGGAAGGCTCTTCCCTGTGTGATTAGGCTTAATCAGAATTTTTTGTACTTCAGAGTCAGGGAAAAATTCCAACCTATAATCATCTACTTATTGGGACACATTAAGAGTTCATGATGAATTTTTAAACACTCAGCGCCTTCCAAATTAATTCAAAGTCTCATGATTTTTCCATGTAGATTTTAGTAATAATTAAGGAGAAAAAATTCCTGGGGTTCTGTGAGAAGCAATTCAAGTTAGTGCCTACTAATTCCCAAGTTCTCTGGGGTGATGCTTCTATCAAAAATTAGTAAAGTACGGAGGCACCTGTGTCTCAACGAGTAGGGCGCCAGCCCCATATACCAAGGGTGGCGGATTCAAACCCGGCCCCGGCTGAACTGCAAAACAAAACAAAAAAACAGCCGGGTGTTGTGGTGGGTGCCTGTAGTTTCAGCTACTCAGGAGACTGAGGCAAGAGAATCACCTAAGCCCAGGAGTTGGAGGTTGCTGTGAGCTGTGACACAACAGCACTCTATGGAGGGCGATAAAGTGAGACTCTGTCTCTATAAAAAAAAATAGTAAAGTAAAAACATAATGAGTGGTAAGTGTAGATTTAAAAACAGGTAAGACATTTCCATCAATTATTTAAGAAAACTATCACTAAACAATTAAGTTGGAAGTGTGAAGTTCCCCAAGTAAAAGAAGGGCTGAGGGGATGCCTCCAATCACCCAACAAAAAACCTGGTTCAGAGCTCCGATTGGGAAGATTCTGCTGAATAACCCACACATGAACTTCAACAACAGTCCTTTTTACACACCTTACTTCTTTAAGTCTATGGACTACCTTTCAAGTATCTAAATTACATGTGGACAGAAGAAAACTAGACAACCCTAAGGCCATAAAATCTGGTGACTTTAGAGAGAAGATGTCAGGTTTTCTTTATGTGCATAAAGTCTATATTCATGAGTAGCCCAGGAGTCTGCTGGGAAGAAGCAATGAAGTGATAACTCATAGGGCTGAAAAAAAAATTCAGACTTGGTCATGGTGATGGAAATGTAAAGCAGAGTTCCAAAACTGTTTTCCAGACTAAGAAAGACTCTGCCCAGACACTGATCCCAAGGACTATTATTTATGCTCTCAAAAAAAAAAAAAATCTGTGACGTCCTGACATAGTCCATAATGAGTTCTGCAGATTCATGGAAATCCTTTCTTGAAATCATTTCCTTTCCTTGAACTTTTATGTTTATACCATCCATCTTCAAGCTTATTTAAATTCAGACTGCGAATAGGGACCAAGTTTATATATCTTCTGAGCTGTGCTCATCAACTCCCCAGTAGCTCCATAAATGTGCACACATATAATAACATTATTAATAACATTAATGAAGCACTACATAAAAAATACAGAGTGTGTATCAGTGTTTCCTCCATTTCCTTGAGGTATATATAGCAAGCAGCCTTCGTAGAATTTATTTATTACCTCATGGGTAGGAGGATGGTCAGAGGTTCCCTGTGAAGATAATTCTGAACGTTTGGGGAGTTACTCAGAGTTAACAGGGTATAAACAACTGGTCTTTAGACTCTCCTGTATTTTACCAAAGACAGAAAAAAAAAATGGTCGTCATTTTTCATATGGTCAGGTTCATAAACCATCATCTTCCCAACATGCCCAAGGACCACATCTGTGCTCTATACCCTAAGTATGGAAAACCTAGTCTTTAATGTCTTCACCACTTTTGAGTTTTATTTCCTTTCCAATTATAATTACTGACTACAGAAGCACATGAAGTTGCTATATACTCTTTAAACAGGTAAGAGCTAAGTTCAATTATCATTGCAAATTTCATTAAAATATCAAAGTAGTTAAGGACCAATGAGAAATAGTAGCACTTATTAAACATCATCTAAAATAACAATGAAAGCAGTCAGATGGTTATATGTTCATTCAATTGCTTTTGAAGCCAGACCAGTAACTCAAAGCTGGATTCCCTGCAGAACATAGAAGTATTAGCAACAAAGATCATTTGATTAGAGAGTCTAAAATAAGTGCCAGGTTTTACATTCCAAGGATCCATCCATCTTTGAATTTTTGTAAGTGGTTGTTTTATTTCTAGCTTGCTAACACCTGAAGCAAGGAGGAATGGGTTTGGAATGACGAGTGAAATTAGGATGAAACATTTGTAGGTGATATTAAAGTGAGTGGCAGCAAGCCACACACTGTCTGGTTTTGCGTCACCCGCCCTCGGAGAGCCCAACTGCTCTCTGGGGCATCTCTCTGGAACACGACTCACCCTTAGGCCTTGGAATCAGTGTCAGGGCTGAGTCTCTTCTCAGGGAAGAGTGAACAGACACTTGCCCTTTTATAAAACCTCTAGGATGAGTCATAAGTAAAATCCGTTGACACTCTAAAGTGGTGGGTGGAAATGAACGTGTTGGGCAGAATGATGCTGCCACCACGCCCAGGTGGTGTGGGCTGGCTCTCACAGCCGTGCCGCACAGAGAATCCCTCGCTCTGGGGTTTCTGGTCTGCGTCTCATCAGGCATCCAGGGCTCCCACTCAATTTCCAAAGGGTGCTACCCACCCTGGAAAAAACCTAGCCCGCTGAGTAGATGGGAAAACACACACAGCCAGGGAGACAGATGGCTCAGGAAGAAGCAATCTGGAATAATAGTGAGGGTGTGGGAGTGGAAGTGTAGGCTGGGCAAGGAGATCAGAGAGAAAAGAACGGGCATCAGTATGTGGTGACAGATGACAGAGTGTTGTTTGGGACCAGCAATTGGAGGAGGCCAAGGAAATGGAAGTAATGTATTTATGCATAAGGGCTCTATCATAATTAGGAAAATTCCCCTTCTGTCTACTCGGCGAGTCCTGCTTGGTTCAGGCGAAGGCAGGTGGCAGGAAGCAGAGGTTAACATGCTATTCCAATGGGCTTTCTATTTCTGATCGAAACAAATCCAAACTGAGCTAATTTGTGTACAGCTGCAGGCAATATAAACATGGCTGTTCAGAATTCTTTATAGAGTACGGGCCTTTGTACTCCATACTTCACGGAAGTTAATAAGTAGGTGTCAAACTCTGAATTAAAATTCCCAGAAGAGGACACAGCACAAAGGACAATAAAAATGATTTTTAAATAATCATAGGGATAAATAGCATCCACTTCTGACAAATGTAAGTGCTGGCATAAAATGTTATTAGGCTACAGAGATCGTCTTTTGTTCAGGAAGTATGTTTTATTCTCCTGCCTCATCATTCATCATCCTAATGAGCCCTCAAAATGTAAATTAAATAGCAAAGATGGATTCATTTGAAAAGCATCTTTAAAAACAAAAAAGGCTAGGTGTTAAACCATTTTTCTACTTTTATTCTTATATATTGGGTTTTTTTTTTTTTCATTAAAAAAAAGCCCTTTGTACTTGAACACTTTATGAGGTAAGTTCATGTAATTCATATTTTCAGTAAACAGCTCATTCATTCCCTAGTACTCTGGAATCAGCGATTAAAAAAAAAAAAGAAAAAGAAAAAAACCCCAAATCTCATTTTAAAATGGTGTGCCCTGTAAATTATGTTTGATCTGAAAAATCAGAGAAACCTGTGCATGCATTTGCTTTTTTTTTTGTTGTTTTATTCAGAAATGATTTGGTGCAGGGAAACCCTCAATGGGAAAGGATTAATGAAAATTTCAAACAGCTTTAGTTTACTGAACCGAATGCATTAATGGCTAAGCAAACACCATTTCAACCATTAATGATAAAAGAATAAGGTCATGAGCCAAATTAGTTGCGATTTCTTGTTATGTATTGATAAGAACATTACCCGTCCCTATGATGAATAGAGAAATCAGGGTTTTGTTCTTGACCTGAATTTATGCATGAGCACACACAACAGGAGTGACTGAACAGCTCTGCTGGGGGGGCACCCAGGAAAAACACACTGCAAAGGAAAATAGCAGCAAACCATGTCTCATTTTGGCACGATTGGTCCTCATTTGCCTCTCTCTCACCCCTCTATCTCTTTCTCCCTCTTCCCTCACTCTCCCCACCCTTTCTCACTGCAACCCATAAATCATGCTTTGCATTCTTTGGCTGTCCCTGCTTCTGTGAGATCCCAGCTCACCCATGTGTCTCTCGGGCTCCTAGCTCAGTGCCGCTCAATGTATATAAAATGAAGATACAAATAATTGCACTGCTGAGGTCTGCCTGATGTCCAAGAACAGCCATTAATGTGTGCAAGGGGAGTTCTAAAACCCCAATATTCTGCAGAATAAATTATCATTAACCAATCTAGGCATTCTAAAGACGCTATAATTTTATGAGGTTGAAGTGTTGGAGAAATATCCCCAAGGGAGGGCTGAAACTATCCAGCTGTAAAAGAAAGAAGCTAGTGAGCAGCTTTGCATGGAAGCCTGGGTCCTTGCAAGGGCTGGAGACTTGGCTGCAGACCTGGCTAGAACTTGATGCATTTCAGAAGTCCCCGCTCTAGCAGCAGTACATAGTGACAGCCCACCTTTGGAGAGGCAGTATAGCTCTTGGAAAGGTGTGGCTGATGAAAGAACCTATGAAGATAAACAGGAGTCACGGTAAGGCCTGTGGTATAACCTGACATCCTCTTCTAGTTTATTTTTTAATGGGAGAATTTTCTGGTTAACATGATTGAGCTGACTTCAATGCAAGGTCCAAGGCTGACACCATGACAGTTGGCCACATAAAGAAATTACAGTCTAAGCCCAAGCCACGACCACTTTATTTCTCCCTATCAATTTCCTAATAATGCACATTTTGATGGGCACATTGACTGGTTTATGTTGTAAGAACAACACTAATCAGTGAGGGAGAGGTCCCTGCCGTGCATCCATGGGGCTTCTGAGATGTATTCATGAAAACGGGACAAGAAGATAGAGATGGGTGCAGTTTAAATGATAAAACAAATATCACATCTGACAAAGAAAATAAGTTACTACTTTATATAGATCTTTAACTCTGAAGAAATGTTGAACAACAATAGACATATTTTAAGGTGAAATTTACGCCTCATCTGAAATCTGAGAAGAAACTTGATTAGAATATCAATAAATGTTTTATATTTGACCCCAGGCAGAAAAAACAGGACACAATGAAAGGAAGAGAGGGTGCCCTATTGTGAAATATGTGCATTTTAACTTCTGCAGTATGTTAATAATTAATATGAATTCACATCAATACTTATCTTCCCCAAAACACAGAACTCTCACATATAAAACCTTTCACGTATAAAATAAATAATCCACCTCCTAAAGGTTTTCAGAGAAAATTCCCAATGAAGAAGGATCTCACAGTTTGAACGTACAGACTTTTAACCTGATCTAAAATTTTGAGAATGGGCCCCATGTTAAATGACTGATAGGACCACGAAAAACTCTAAAAATAAAATACATTCTTCATTGGTCCCCCAGCTGAACTCAGAATCCTCTGGCTCAGAATAAATCTCAGCCTTTAAAAATAAATTCGCTTCTGAATTAACATCTCAGAATCATTAATCTTTGGAGTGACCCTTCAATTTCATTTGGAAGAGAACGACAGCATTTCTCAAAGGTCTTTTTTCCTTTTGGCAAACCACAATTTCATGGAGAGAAGCAAAATAACATGTTTCTTCGTTTATCACTTCCTTATTCTCACCCTCAGGGTGGTTTCTTTTCCCTTCCCAACTGAAATATCCTAAATCTAAAATCAACAGAGAGCCATCTACTGAATCAGGGAGAGACTAAAATTTAGCTGTAGGTCTACGCGACAATAAAAACAAGGCAAAGTGGACTTATGAGTATAAATTTCAGGAAGAAAGCAGGCGTCTTTGCTAATAAAAGTTTACTAAGTCAGACAAGGTTGAGACTCTTTTCCTCATTGCGAGAGCCTTGTTTATCAGGTAGACAGGACTGTTAGATTATTCTGCGACGTAACCAAATATTAATAGTGTAGATTTGTTTAATAGCCCAAATGAAGACAGGAAGTTTGTATGCACACAGGAGAAATGGTTCCTCATGTTATCCAATGTGTAGGGTGCTAAACGTATAGACATCATGTTCTAACTACAATAGGGCAGCTTGTTCTATAAAGTAATTCCATTGTTAATTCCTTCTTAAGCAGGTAACCACTTTGAAAAGCAAATAACAATTCCTTTATTTATTCACTTATTTAACCATATTTTCATTAAAACATAAAGACTGCATATATTTATAAGGTTTCAACATGATGTTTTGATATATCATGGAATGATTAAATGACATTAATAAATATACCCATACCCTTGCATATTTTTGGTGGTGCAAACATTTAAAATCTGCTCACTTGGTGATTCTGAAGAACGTATTACATTATTAACTACAGTCACCATGCTTATTTGCTTCTTTAATAATCAAGATTTTCAAAGTTTAGATGTTTACTTAGAGCAAAATATGGCTATACCATCTGTCAATTTTCACTGTGAAGACCCTGGAAACTGCTCTCAGAGAACCATTCTGGCTTAGGGGTTGCTGGGTTGACTATATTTGATTCTCTTACCAGTCCTTCTCTCTACCCAGGGTGTTCAC
This sequence comes from Arctocebus calabarensis, assembly GCA_963573935.1. Classification (NCBI taxonomy): domain Eukaryota; kingdom Metazoa; phylum Chordata; class Mammalia; order Primates; family Lorisidae; genus Arctocebus; species Arctocebus calabarensis. The sequence continues at coordinate 11,920 of CAUYON010077472.1, read as the reverse complement.
TCGAACAATCCATGCATATTCCCACACTTTTAAAGTTCTCCAGGCAGTAAAGACTCCTATAAAGGCTGCCAACTAACTGCCCTCTCCAAACACTTCTCTTTATTACTGCATTAATCATACAATATAGCTTTTGCCATTCAGTTCTCCATGCTTATCAAACTTCAATGGCTCCCCATCACCTAGCAGATAAATCTACGGTCCACAGAGCCAGGGGCAGCCACACACTAAGCCCTGCTATCTGACTGAAGCGGGTATTTCCTTCTGAACAGGCTATGGGTATTCCTGCTGGGATCATCTGCTCATCCCTCCTATCTGGGTGGGATGCCTCTCAGATTCATTCAAATTCTTCCTCTCCAGGCCTTTCCCTCATCATCTTCCTCAAAACCCAACTCTGGCTTAATACTCACTTCTTCTCGTCTTACTGAGCCAATTAACACGTTGATTGTTTAGGAATTATGCTTGGCACTCCCATTCACATAGCCTGTACAAAAGATAAAACATAGTGCCCTACCCATAGTAAAGACTAAAACAAAAACTGAATCATTCAAAAATTATTTTCGAGCTCCTACCTTCAATTGAGGAAGTCTGAGTCTCAAAGAGACTCCAAACCTTTAAATCTATGCTTGTGCACAGAACCTACTGATTTCAGGGATGAGAGTTTCAAGGAGGGGGTGCAGGATCTTTTAAGCCTGGACTGTTCCAATCTTGACCTCTTATTAAGTTTTAAAGGCAATAAAAGAAGTACACCTGTTCATTCATAGCATCATACTCCTGTTTGGGAAAGAAACTCAACCATTCTCTTGAGCCACTGGAAGAAGCTCATGTGGAGAGGAGACCCCAGCTCTGGGCAGACTGTTCTATGAGGTCAGCTTTGGAATCTACCATGGGATAGGCCTTCTCTATCTATCCTCTCTGACTACATGGTCAACTAGTTCGATGTCATCTCTACTGTCTGGAGAAATACCGGGAGATATTAGAACAGGAAACATAAACAGTGAAAGTTTACTGATCTAGCTACTCTTTTCTTTTTCCTTGGCAGATAAAATTTTCATTTACTCAGTAAAATAATAAAAAGCATGTTTCTGAGTCTAGCATACAATTTAGTTCCCAGATTCCCCTTCTTCATCCACAAAGTTAGAAGAGTTGAAATGTTTCTGCTTTTTTTCTAGTTGGTCCAGAACCTAGTTTATTTTAATGACTGATCAGAAGGAGGAGGAACAAGTGTGTACTTCTTTTTTAAATCCTCAAAATACATTTAAAGATCTCCTTCAAGCATATCTCTTATGTACCTTCCACGTGATACCCGAACTGTCCACATTTTACCAGTTACATGTGGGTCATTACAAAAGTTTTGAGATACAGAAAAACCAAGACACATAAAATCCATGTGGATGGAAACGAAAGAAGCCCTCTCAGCAACAGTGGTAAGTTGAGCAAGTTGGAGAACATGCACGGGTCAATCAGAAAGGACTGTTAACTGTGTTCCTTGGAGGTGAAATATAACAGTCTATCCCATTCACTATCTTAAAACTCCGATAGTGACCCACATATTATATATCTACTGCTTCAAAGTGGTTTACAGGACCCTAAGGTGGGCACTCGACCTCATTCACACTAGCAAGGGCTGACCATTACTTTCTAAAGCTGGCGGAACACTTATCTTGCCCCTGGCCAGCTCCTGCTGGGGAACTTTTGCTTGAAATGATTGGTGTTAGCCAGCCCCAACTTACAGATGCTGCAAGGTGCTCACAACTAAATTAAAACATATACACTATAGTCATTGCAATAGTTATTTTCAGGAAAAAATGAGGCACATGCCAGGTCAGACAGCCTCCTAAAGCAAGTTGGGCCTATTTCCATGATGTCCAGCCCAGAAGCAGAGCTAAATAAGCATCCACAGCCCCCTACTGCCTCCCTGGCTCGAAAAACACAGAAGGAAAATCCCTACGTGTCTTTTGAACTACTTTAAGTCCACTGGACTACAGCCATTTTAAAAAGAGCCTATCTGCTATGCTTCACGGAAGAAATTTTATCAGCCAACCTAAAAAAAAAAAAAAAATTACTAACAATAAGGCAGATATATAAAACACCAGAATGCTGCACAAGAAATTCTATGATCACATTTGTAGATTTCTTAAATGGCCGAAGAACAATACTAGTGAAAATTTTCACTATATTAATTTGGGACACTTTCTTATAAGTTTTATTTTTTATAGACTTTAGTTTAGAAAAACCACCTCTAAAATATACTGACTTAGACTCTCACCTTTTCCTATGGGAACGAATGCATTTCCCTTAATAAAATTTCCAGTTACTCCTCATTTGTAAAAATTTCATCATACTTATCTCTTAACTTCCTTAATGGGATGACTAAACCATCTTACATAGCTGAACCACTAGTCTGTGGTTGAGACAGAAGCACTTCTGCCCTCTGTTGGGGGCAGGGTTCCCAGAGGCAGCAGGTGTGCTAACTGGAGACAGCTGAGCTAATCTGTTCACCTGCGCCCTCTGTCACGTTCAATTTACCCTCAATTCCTAGAAAAACAATGTAAGAGGTCTAAGGCAAACAGCAGCTTGCAAATGCAGCCCCAAGTCAGAGAATCTATTCTGAAGTCCAGAAGAGATAAAAATACTACACTGTTTCCTCATCATTTGTTTTTGGAAACACAAACTACTACTACTAGAATCATCTTTATGTAAGGAAGACAATCAGTTTTTACAAGACCCTTAACCTTTTTTATAACTAATCATTCCAGGCAGTATTAGCACTGTGCTTGTTAATTGACAATCTGCTTAGTTTATGAACCTGATTATTTTTTTAAAACAACACATTATTCCTTGCTCACAAAATATCACAGAATAAATTACTAGGAATGCAGTTATCACATTAGAATATAATTAATCACTTAAATAAATGTGTTCTTTACCAGAAAATATAAGGTCTTCAATGTGAGGGCTTAAGCTTTTTTTTTTTTTTTAAATCCTGGTTCATAATACAGTATCTGGAACATGGTTAGCATTCAACAAATATTTTTATTACTGTTGTACTTATCATTAAACTATTCCAATAGTTACCAAAGTACAGGGCCTTGTTATAAAAGCTCAACTCTTTTCATATGTTATCTGATTTAGTCCTTCATGGCATCCTTATAGGACAGGTATTACTATGCCCTGTTCACAAGTGAGTAAATGAGGCTGAATAAGGTAAGTAACTGCTTTTAGTCACCCAGTTGTAGGGGAAGTATAATCTAGGTCTGCCGGGCTCTGAACTGGCATGTCCCTAAATGCTACACTGAACATACATGATCCTAAGAACTAGCTCTCTACACTTACTATTTGTAATCAAATCAGTGAGCATTACATTAATTTCACAAACACTGTCCCTCAAACTCTGCATCAAATGTTTTAGTAATGGACCTAATACTCAGAATACTTCAGGCAATCCCAAAGCAAGGGATGAAAAAGTATATTCTCAACAAAATACTGAGATGGGAAAGCATAACTCTAAAAATAAGACCTTGCAAAGCTTCACTGTAATTTGAGAACAAATGAAGAGTAGATGATGAAAGCACTGAAATAAATTAAAAAGAGCTCTCCTATAGAGCACAGACATCAAGAACAATATTATATCTAATTCCAAGTGAATAAAAACTGTTAAACAGAAGCATTAACATATGCATAGTGTTTGAACCTTGCCGTTTTAAAATAGTATTTCATTTTGTGTATTATGTTAAAAGCCACATTTTAGATACACATTTAGGATTTCTAGTCTGCAAGACTAGAAATGTTTTTTTCAAATTAAACATTGTAGTTACCCTAGTGTCTGTAATATTATCTTTTTCTTCTTTCTTCCTAGTTCATTAGTTTATTTTTAAAAATAATGAGTAGCAGTTTTTGAAAATCACTCTTACAATGACTGTTAAGTACTTCAGATAGACATTTAACCCAAGTTAAAGAGTACTCTCGTTTTTGTATATAATCACTCAGAGTTCTCAAAAAACTAAAGCATGTACTTCAAAACTGTACCTTTTTTTTTTTCTTTTAAAGCATCCAGCTGCCTTGCTTAAAGGACTGCATCTTTTCAAGGAAAGGTCAGCAATGTTATTCTCGGGCTCCCTTCCGCCCAAGAGGCCTAGTAGGGTTGAACATTAAAGCCAACAAGACGCAAGACGCTTAATCAACAGCGGTCTCGGCACCATTCTTTATCCCGCAGAATCTTCATTTTCAGTGCGTTTACATCATTAAAGTAAGAAAACAGGATCGTCAATCTCCATTGGTTTCAAGTAATAGATAGAAAAATTAATTTCACTGTCATAAAAATAATGATGCAACCACACACTTTAAACCTTTAAAAATTCATTTTTAGGCTTAACATCTAGGAGGACAGATATGTTGTCTAGAAATAAAAGCACTGATTTTTCAATCTTTTCTTTATTTTTCACATTCCAAACATATTTCTCGTTTTAATTTTAGAGATGGGGTCTTGCTGTGTTGCCTAGGCTGGAGTGCAGTGGCTATTCATAGGCAAGATCATAGCTCACTACAGCCTCAAATTCCTGAGCTCAAGAGATCCTCCCACCTCAGCCTCCTGACATCATGAACCGTCATGACAGCTCCAAAGGGATTTTTAACTGATCTGAATCTTATAAAGAAAGGCAAAAGGTTTCAGTGCAAGTCCTCTAAGATGTTATGAATAATATATCTGAAATGCATTTATGAACAGAGGTACCGGTGCCACTGCTTTTTTGACACGTGCCATTGCAACACGTGCTCTCACCATGACAGATTTATATGAAAGGAGTAAAAACATCACATAACAGCTACATAAACCCCTCCCAGGGGCAGTAGCAGGTTTTCTGGGCCGTGAAAGGCTCTAAAGCTATCTTTTAAATAAAACCAAACAACCTGTGAGAACAAAATTAGGCAGAGGGCCTTGGAAGAGAACCACACAACCTAGGAGCCCTGGAATTTAAGCTCCAGTAATTTAATGGTAATCTGCTCCTTCCTCATTCACTAGAAAACACAAATGTCCTTTCCCTTGGACTCAGGGAAGTTCTGAAATAGCTGTGCTCCCCATTTGGTCTTCTCCCCACAGTGCTTTCCCCTTCCCTCCTCTTCCTCTTCCCAGATATTCTGTGCCCCAGAAACGGTCACGGGACACTGGCTCACCCTAGGGTGCTCTGTGAACATTCTGGGAAATTGCACGTAGCCATTTCTACCCCACGAGGCAACAGCAAGGGACGTATCAGGGCAGAGGCAGGGCTCTGATTTTTATACAGTTTAGGGAACAGACAGGGTTTGTCGTTACATGCATGTTCAGGTTCTCATAACTAGCTTTATATGTCCGAATCATTTATCCTTGTTATCTACTTCAACTGAAAATTTGTTGTAAATGTAGTAAAGAATAGAGAGGGAAAAAACAGCAGCAATAACACAGACTTTTAGCAACTGACTGGATATAAAAGCATTGGCATTTCATGACAAAAACAAAACAAGACCTGCCTAGGACAGCCCTAGGCCTGAAGCCCTGCTGCAGGAGGGAAGCAGCACGCCCTTACTATGGCTCCTGCCCTTTCTTACAACGTGGTAGCCTAACAGCCCCTCCCTGTCCACTGTCCTTCAAACAGCTGAGTATGAGAGGGCAGGCTTCAGTACGCTCCAATTCTGTCTGGCCTACCAGGTGCAGGATCCATGGCCTACCAGCTACATCTTCCCCAATTCTACCCCGGGGACCCCAGCAGCCTGGGAGTTAGTTTCCTTGTTCACTGAGGCCTGCCTTCCCCAGGGCTGGTGTTTTCCTGACAGCCAAACTGAGGGCTGCGGAGGTGTTTTGAAATGAAGGTTTAATTATTCAGGAATTGGCTGGCAACAGTGGCTCAATGCCTATAATCCTAGCACTTTGGGAGGCTAAGATGAGAGGATCGCTTGAGGCTGGAAGTTTGAGACCAACCTGGAAAATGTGGCAAGACTTTATTTCTACAAAAAAAGATAAAAACAGCATGGTAAAGCCCTCCTATAGTCCCAGGTACTTATTGAGCTGATTAGTTTGAGGTTACGGTGAGCTATGATGACACCATTGAGCTCTGGTCTGGGCAACAGAAAGAGACCTTGTCTTAAAAAAAAAAAAAAATTAGGTATGACGGAGCCAACAGGCCAGGCAATTACTAGCACTGAAAAGCGAGTTTGTGACTCACAGTTCCCACACAGTGGGGACACATGGGAAAGCACCCGAGGCAGGCCAGCCCACGGCAGATAAGGAGGTATAGAGAGCAGAAGAAATGCCTCTGTCGAGCAAGAGCCTTTGTTATTTTCCATGGCAAAGAACAGGGTCGGTGGACTTCCCATGGCAAGGAACAGGGTTTGGATAATTTCAGTAGGGTCTGGGGCTCAGGGAATGTACCTACTTACCTAGTATCTTCCCTGGGTTGATCAGGGCAGGAGACAGTAGCCCAGCTAGTGAGAGCCCAATAAAGGATACGGGGGTGGGGCTTTGCACCTGAAAGGCCTGTTTGCAGCAACAGGACAGTCGTTTGCTCTCTCTAGGAATTAGCTGGCCCTGGGAGGGGCAGACCCTTATGGGTCAACAAGCCCTTAAGATGTCAAAGCATCAAAAATACAGAATAAAAACATGAGACAGGCACAGGAGGGAAGGAGTGGCAGGTACATGAGAGTGTCACAGCCTGTACGTGTACAGCAAAGGCAGCCAGGGTCCCATCCAGCCTGTCAGGACACTGAGCTGGAAGCTAAAGGCTCCCCTCACTTCCACTCCAGGTGCAAGTGGGCGGGTGTGGGACCTGCCATCTTAGTCCCTGTGACAACTGCATGAAGGGATACACAACCTCAGTGGGGGAGGCGACAGTCCCCCCACTGTACAGATGAAGACACTGAGGTTCACAGAGCTTAGAAGCTCCTTCCCCAGTGTCACACAGCTGTACCCATACCCAGGATCACTCTATCTCTTAGTTATTGGGCTTAATCCCTACCAGTTTTTGAAGGTCCCACACAAATATGGTGAGACATTTAGGAAAATATATGGGCTTCAGAATAAAAAGAGAAAGCTAGAATGACAAAATTAATAATGGGTAATGAAATGTCTAAAAAACATATTAAGTCATTTTTATTAATTGTTGCATTTAGTGTTCATTACAAAATTCATTACACTTGAAAATAATATGTAGCATAGAATTTTTTCCCATGTTCTAAGAATTCTTGAGTTTGACTGATGATTACAGAGAAACCAACTGTAAATTAAATGAATTACTCATAGTCAACTCCAAAAGCAAAATTATAAAAAGCCCATTAGAAAATTTTAAAGGATTTTTTAAAAGTGTACGTCACATGGCATGTGAATGTATTTTAATCTGTTCTAGAGGATTGGGCAGGGCCTCCAAAGAAAGCCGGTTTTGGAGGTCTTACACGGGCAACACCTGAGTCTATGTGCTCCAAACCCCAGCTCTGTCCACACACGTTCCCCCGACCCACAGCAGCTGATACCCAAACGGCCTCAGAGATACCAGCTGAGAGTGGCCCAGGGACTCTGCTTACTGAGCACCACAGCATTTTATATCTGCAGTGTTGTAGGACAGGGTACTAGCTGTTCAAAGTAGGCGGGAACATGCATACACAAAGCAGATGGAGCATCTGGGATGCCGGGAATCAATGCACCCAAGTTCTCCTTTCGACAGTACCACACCTTGGCTACCTGGACAAGTCCCTATCCAGGCCTGCCTTTTATTTTCATGGCACATAGTAAACTCTTAGTACACATTAATGTTATTGGTTTGAACTTTTATAACTGTTTTTCACCTTCCCAGGTTAAATTCCATAGTAATAAAGCCTGTCACTCAACAAAAGAGCCTCTTAAGATACAAAAAAAGTTTCTAAGTCTAAAGACCCTCGGAATCTACAGGTTTTGTATTTGCATTGGTTCTCAGATTTCAAATGACTATAAAGTTAAAACTCTCTGGGTCTGGCAACTAAATCAATACCTCCAATGTAAGTTTTAGAACAATGTCGTGTCATTTATCCAGAGTCAGAAAAATAAACGTAAAACTATGACCAAGCCTCATAGTACTGTTTACATGAAGAAGACTATCATAATTTCAATAGTTAAAAGACTAAGAAATTAAAAAGTAATATTACTTCACCCTTTACCAGCATACTATGGTTTATGCTCTGGCCCCACCACCTGCTTTTGTAAATAAAGTTTTATTGGAACTGTGCTGACTTGTCTGTGGTGGATTTCACATTACTCTATCATAAGCAGCACTGAGTAGCTCCAACAGGGATCATATAGTCTACACCTGAAATATTTACTACTTGGCCTTTAAAGAAAATCTGTCAACGCCTGTTCTGTATCATTCCTCTCTTCTATTTACAGAACTGCCTGAAGAATATTAAAAGCTGACATCGTTCATACCTACTGACTTAATAGTGATTATTTTAATTCCATGATTTGGATTCATTGGGATCATTTTCCTTAAGTCATTTTACTCTGTTTTGAATTTCCTTTCCACATGGTCTGCTTAAAGAACACTGCTACTGCCTTCTCTCTGACAAGTTGTTTTAAAGTCGTGTTTGGATAACTCTACAAACACATTTAAAATTACTTCTCTATTTCTTATTTTCTGTATGGATCTAGTATAACTACTAACATTTTTTCATACCTGAGATGCTGACATTCTGAACTTCACACAAATTTAGAGTAGAATACATTAGTCTGGACAACTTAAAACTAAAACATTATTAAAGTAAACAAATTTCAAAATGCAAATTTTTAAAAAGATAAGTTCTGTATTATTTTATGTCCTTTATGGGGAGTCTCTTCAAAAACATGCCTGACCTCATCGGTACTAAGCAAACATTATTTGCTGAGACAACAGGGCACAGGTGCTGTCCCTTGCCCCCCATTCACTCCGGTAGTAAACATTTATCATGACCACTTCCTTTCCTTCAGTTCTTCCTACGGACTGTTAGGGTTTTTGCAAACAAGTCAATATCCTGAGATGATAACATGAATAATAAAGACCTCCCATCTGAGAAGATCACCTCCCCGGGGCCCAGCATTCAACACCAGATTTCTCCTGTCCCAGAATGGCAAGGAGGGAGAGTGTGGACTTGAGGGGCCGACTGATCCCAGTGACCAAGGAGAAGCTGCTACTACGACAGGCAAGGAAGTATACGCTTAATTATTACCTTCCTGGCACTCTCACAAACCAGTCTGTGCCTGTTAACATGAGAAATGCTGCTCCTACCATCTGGGAAGACATCACAGGGCAGAACATGACCATTACTAGTTTTTCAAAATAACAAAAGCAAAACAAAATGCATAAAACTGTCTCTGTCATCATAGTTGGGCCTGCCTGTCCCCTAGTGCTGGGCAAATCTTCAGCTCAGGATGAGGATGGTTACATCTTTTTCCACAAGGAATAATTTGTCTCATGATTAGTATATTTGAAGTACCTCGTGGGGGTGTGCTACACAGAGCAAGCGTTTAATACACCAGGCTGACTATAATATTATTCAAGTAAACAATACTTTACTTTTTTTTTTTTTTTTTTTGGTAGAGACAAGAGTTTTACTTTGTCAGCCTCAGTAGAGTGCCGTGGAGTCACACAGCTCATAGCAATCTCTAACTCCTGGGCTTAGGTGATTCTCTTGCCTAAGCCTCCCGAGTAGCTGGGACTACAGGTGCCCGCCACAATGCCCGGCTATTTTTCTGTTTTGCAGTTCGGCAGAGGTCAAGTTTGAACCCACTGCCTTTGGTATATGGGGCTGGTGCCCTACTCAATGAGCCACAGGTGCCACCCCAACAATACTTTAATAACGTAAAGTTAGATAGTCTCCAAACAGAAAGAGCTATACACTAAATGTTTGTGTTTTCCCAAATTCACATGTAGAGGTCCTAACCCCCAGTGTGATGGTATTTGGAGATGGGGCCTTTGGGAGGTAATTAGAGTTGGATGAAATCATGAGAGTGGGGCTCTTGGGATGTCCAGAGAGACCAGAGACACAGCAGGAAGGGTGACTGTCTATAAGCTGGGAAGAGGGCTATCACCAGAAACTGAACCCTCCACCTAGCCTTGGCCTTTCCAACCCCTGGAACTGTGAGCAAATAAGTTTCTGTTATTTAAACTATTTAGTCTGTAGTATTCTGTTATGGCAGCCTGAGCAGATAATACAGATTTGTGGGCTGAAGAAGAATATCAGTTAATACCACTTGATCTTCTAAGTTTAGAGGGAATAGGCAGAGAGACACAGAAACCTCCAAACACCTGCAGTATTATCTTCAAATGTGGACTTGAAGTTTTTATCCATCAGTTTTTAAGGGAATTAAAAACTAAGGAATCTGGGTTTAGACTATTTGAGTCCATACCCTGTTCTACCACTAAGCTCCACCTTTCATCTGTAACAGGGAGCACATAGCAGGCTCTCCCCCAGGGAGCTGCTGTGAGGATTAGAGAGAGGTTTCGTGTAAAGCACTCAGGACAGTTGCGATTCTCCTCACCCAATGGAGTGCTGTGCAGCTGCATCAAATGATGGAGCAGCTCCCAGAGAGAGGGACCTCCAAGATAGACAGGCAAGGGGAAAAACAAACAAGGTGAAAACACAGGTGGATATGGCAACTTGGTACCTTTTTTTGTTAAAAAGAAAAGAAAATATTTATTCCCATGTGATTTTATCTATTTAAAAGAAAAACCTAAGGCGGTGCCTGTGGCTCAAGGAGCAGGGTGCCGGCCCCATATACCGAAGGTGGCGGGTTCAAGCCCAGCCTCAGCAGAACTGCAAAACAGAAAAATAGCCGGGTGTTGTGGCCGGCACCTGTAGTCCCAGCTACTTGGGAGTCTAAGGCAAGAGAATCGGCTAAGCCCAAGAGTTGGAGGTTGCTGTGAGCTGTGTGATGCCACAGGACTCTACAGAGGGCAATAAAGTGAGACTCTGTCTCTACAAAAAAAGAAAAAAGAAAGAAAAATTTAGATATGCAAGAAAAAGTAGTGCTTCATGGTAGACTGAGTATCCAGGGAAGATGTGGTAGGATCCAGGGGATGAGGGTAAGGGCAAAAGTTATTTTTAAAATATTATTTAAATGTGAATCATTATTTATTCAGAAGAGAGGGAGGAAGAAAGGAATATGGTCAGTGTCTGGTACTTTGTAAGCACTGGGTTGTTTGATACTTTTCCTGTTAAAAGTCAGAAAAATATTTTTTAAATGCTTAATTTTTAAATCTATGTACTTTCATACTGTATGACAATGAAAGTAACATAGATTTAAAAATTTAAATCCTTCTTTCCTTCGGTACATTCCTTACCTCTGTCCAAAATTAATTATTAATAGTCTGTATTAATTCCTCATAATTATTAATAGTTGTATGTCATTATTTAAAAATAAAGTTTAAAATGTGGCTGGGTGCAGCAGCTCACACTTGTAATCCCAGTGGTTTGGGAGGGCAAGGTGGGAGGATTGCTGGAGGCCAGAGTTTGAGACCTGCCTGGGGTACATAACAAGACCCCATTTTTATAAAAATGAAAAATAATAGCCAGGTGTGGTGGCATGTGCCTGTGGTCTGAGCTACTCCAGATGCTGAGGCAAAGGATCGCTGGAGCCCAGTTTTGTTTTTTTTTTATTGTTGGGGATTCATTGAGGGTACAAGAAACCATGTCACACTGGTTGCACTTGTTGGGAAAAGTCCCTCTTACAATCGTGTTTTGCCCCCAAAAGGTGTGGCACACACCAAGACCCCACCCCCCTCACTCCTTCCCTCTCTCTGCTCTTCCTTTCCACACCCCTCCCTCATTCTTCCTCTCTTTGCTCTCCCCTTCCTTCACCCCCACTGTGTCAATAATTGTCCTCATATCAAACTTGAGTACATGGGATTCATGCTTCTCCATTCTTGAGATGCTTTACTAAGAATAATGTGTT
>CAUYON010077468.1:0-67147 GCA_963573935.1 Arctocebus calabarensis | reverse complement strand
TGGCTCAGCGAGTAGGGCGCCGGCCCCATATACCGAAGGTGGCGGGTTCAAGCCCGGCCTCGGCCGAACTGCAAAACAAAAAAAAAAATAGCTGGGCGCTGTGGCGGGCGCCTGTAGTCCCAGCTACTAGGAGGCTGAGGCAAGAGAATCGCTTAGGCCCAAGAGCTGGAGGTTGCTGTGAGCAGTGTCATGCCACGGCACTCTACCCAGGGCGATAAAGTGAGACTCTGTCTCTACAAAAAAAAAAAAAAAAATTGTTAAAATAGTAATATGTTATGTATGTTTTACTACAACGTTACAATGATAACAAGAATAATAATAAAGTTTGCCCCCCCAAAAATCACATGAACCCATAAATGTGCATAATTATTATTTACGAATTTTTTTAAAAAGCTCTAACATGCTCAACAATTTGAAAATCCTCAGATTTGTATAAAAATCACCACTGCCATTCTTTTACCAACATAAGGCTTCTCCAGAGGGCTGGAGTTTATGGACTACTTTAAAAACCGCTGGATAGGGGACCCAGTTTTCCTAGGCCTGGGCAAGTTCACTCCCTGATCTTTTGCCCTGAGCTGGAAGGACTGCATTCATTCATTAGTGGATAACACTCATTAAGTTGAAAACATGTTTCCATTTCCCAAGTCCTGGCCAAGTGTAATTCTCAAGACCTAATAAGACTAAGAGCCCACATGAAGTCGTCCCCCTTGGATCTTCCCCTCTGCCAGTAGCTCTGGTGCTTTTTAGTTCTTCTGTATTCCTGTCTTAATAAAACCCTATTTTACACTGCTCTGTGGTCCATTCTTCCTCGAATTCTGAGAACAAGGACCTACTGAAGAGAGAAATTCCAGTAACACGGCCTTGCCAACACCTAATATTATACCATACACAGAGTAGATTCCTAATCCATTTCAATAAATAAGCAATAATCAAAAATGTTTAAAAAAGAAAACAGAGTTCATTGTCTGTACTAAAGGTATTACAGTAGAACCTCTGACCTCCCAGGGACTGTAACAAACTGCTCAACATAAGGCCCGAGGCTACAGCTGAACACGGGCATGTGGTTCATGTCCAGTCTGTGAAAATTAGGTCAACTTAAGGCAGTGGTCAGGGTAGGCAGGTGGCCAGTTACACAGGTTCCACTGTATTTCGCAAAACTTTTGCTCAGTTTTTAATCTACTCACACAGGTAAAATATATTACTAACTGTGGTCCTTGCCCAGACCATCTGAAGGACATCTGGTCAAGAGCTGTTACTTACTAAGCAGGCGACACTTCTAGTTTCCTGCCTCAAGGGCACTCCTGAGATTAACTGGATTTAGATACAGTCATTTTTATAAAAATGGAACTATATCATGTCAATGCACTTTCCTTAAGAGAGTTAAACTACTGCAAAAATAAAAACTATTTAACTTTATTCTTTTTCATACAATTTTTAATCACATTAAAGTCTGACAGAAGAAAAAATAAATATAACCATATTAAAACATATGAAATAAAAGTCTGCTAAAGACATAGAGGTTCTCTGTCCAAGCCCACTGACATTAAGGATTTCTGTGGCATCAGCTACCGAGTGGCTCAAGTTCCTTTCATTAACTGTGTCCTTAATCAACTTCTCACCACAAGGCAGAGCACACGTGGGCTCAGCAGTGGTTAAAAGCAATCTTCTAAGGCTGGAGTTACTTAATAAAAAGTAACTTGTAATGGTTGCTGGAAGGGAAATCAAATACTAGAAACGAATTCAGGTGCTGAGATCAAAGCCGCAGTTTCATTGATTAATGTGTCAGGATAAACGTTCTGAGGCAGTTCCCTCCCCTCTCGAGCATTCAGTGTTTCTGTTGCTGTGATATCTTCATAAAGATACAGGGCAATTATTCAGTAGGCAACAAATGAGTATAAAAGACAGAAAAAAATCCTAATTAAAAGGCCAACTTATGAAATAATAATCTAAGCTACATTACACTTCACCCTGATTGCAGTGTTCTCTCTTGGACTTAAGGATACATTTGGCTCCCAGCAACACTAAAGCTCATTATAATCATCATTAAAATAACACTTTTCTCAAGCCAGCAGGAGTTGGGTGTCAGGCTCAAGCTGTGCGTTCACCCCTGGCACAGAGGAGCAGGCAGTACGTGATGACCCCTTGGGAGGAGCGTGAATGGGCTGTGATGAGCTCCATGGAGGTGAAGACCGGCTGCCTCCCCTTCCTCTGTGTTAGCAGCACTCAGGCTGCTGGGAGAGGGAGACTGGGGTTTAAGTGAGTTACTTTCTTAGAGATGAGAGATGGATGCTTCAGATGAAAATGCAGACGTGGGGTACATATGGTAAATTACACACAGACTCTACACTCTCATCCCCACACCATGCAACTGACAAGCGCTCACGTCAAGTACAATGATTACATCTACAGAATCTGTGACCATCCTTACAGGAAATGAGAAATAGTTTAGTTAAATTCAGAGATTAGAAGTGTCTATAAAGAGTAATTCCTTCAAATCCCTTCTCTAAAAGTGCAAACTCACCGACTCTCCCAGCTCTCATACACAGCCACTTTAGACAGGAAGCTGAGAAAGTAGGAGACTCAGTCCATTTTATTTTGCAAAATAACTCAAAGCTTTTTATATGAATGGCAGAATTGTTTTGTGAATATTTCTGGATACTGTAAACATGGTTATATGTTAGACATTTTTAAATCCTTCTAATAATTTAAAATTCAACTTTTTCTATTTTACTTAAAAGTTTTTTTTCAGCAAGAGTTGGATTATATTAATCAAACCTAATTGAAGAAAAATAATTTAAGTCTGAAACCTAGTTTTTCTAGTGTCATGACATAATAAAACAGTATAAACAGGACAGAGTTTTTTTTTTTTTTTTTTTTAGTTAAACTATCAACCAAAGCAGTATGTGGAATAGTTTATATATCCCCAACCAATAAACTTTGAACCTTCAGAATCAGAAAGATGCTATGTACAAAACAGCTAAAACATGGATGCTAGTTAAGTAATTTAATTGTTCTCAGTACAAGGAAGCATAATAAGAACTTGCATACACATTTTAAAAGGCAGCAAATGAAGAAAAAAGCAAGTCAAATTTGCTTGTAATGAAAGATACAAGCCTCCCTCCTGATTCCGAGATAAGCTCACCTAGTTCCTTTTTGTTTACTTTCTTTTGTAATATTGCAAAACAAGCCCACTAAATATTAAAACTCTTTAATTAATGAGATGAATAACATCAAGGAAACCATTCACTTATGGAACAAGGAAAAAAGAGGTCACATGTTCATTTTGTTCACTGTTTTTCAAGTGGAAATATTCCACACGGTAATTGTGGAATTGGGCATGAAAGAGCTTATGTAAAGGCTATTGACCATGTGTGTTAGAAGTGCTTACTGGACAAAAACAAGTCATGGTGTCCAGATCTGTCCAGTGAAAATGGGGATGAAATAATCATATGAACGAAGGCCTGTGTGCAGAAGTGAGAGGCCAGCCCAGGGGCTCGCGATTCCTCTGAAATGTTGCCCATCAACTTCTCTCTCTCCTACACAGTCATGCCCTTGGGGGCGGGGGGCACAGTCACCTCCTAACTAGATCTCAGAAAGCACCGGAAGTGCCTTGCTGCAGACTGTGCCTGCCTCCTTCTATCTGCTTTCCGTGTCGTGTCAAGGGAGAGAGGAGGGCGTCTCCTACAGTGTGCATCTCACCGCGGGATGATTCTGAGGCATCCCTGGAAGTCGGTCCCCCGAAAACTCAAGGCAAAGCCCTTCCGATGTTGTCCTGTTCACATCTCTCTCTCTGTCTTTCACCAACTGCTCCACTCGCCTCAGTTGACGCCCACATTTTTAACCAAGTACTAGACTACTTGAATTTTTCCAAAATTATTCTGGGTACATGCGGTTCCCTCAAGTTTTGATACCCTTCTCCACTCCCTTCCCAAGTTACATCTCATTCTTTCAGGATCAGGGTAAGAAATCACTTTCTTCAAACAGGCATACCGCAGTCCCCCAGATGGACGGGTCCCCCTTATTCTGCCCTAGTGGCAACCTGTGCATGTGCCTGTGACCCCAAGACAAGTCTGCGCCCTGCTGTAAGAGCCTGTTCACTCTTCAGTCTCTTCTAACCAACTTGCAATCGGCTTGAGACCAAGAATAGCATTTCTTCATCACTGTTTCTCCTGGCTAAGGACTCATATAAGGAATGCTTATAAAATGCAAATATTGTAGGAGGCACAATGATAAACTCTTATCCTGCATTAGTCTAATTAACCCATGAACAACCTCTTGTATTAGACGCTACCATTGGCACCATTTTTTAGATGAGGAAATGAAGGAGCATAAAGGTTAACCAGAATCATAGCTATCAGAGATGGAAATAAATTTTGAAGACCAAGTCATCTCACTACAGAGCCCATGCTTTTAAGCACTATTTTAATAGAGTACTTAACAAAGATTTTATAAATGAGTGAACAAGGATTCATATTCATACAGCTATCAACAGTTGCACTTCCTCTTCCAAGATATTCTCAGCAGAGCTGGCAATATAATGTAAAAAATTTGACTGTTTTCAAAAGATATTGGTATAACTGATCATTATAATCAATTTAATCTTCTAATTTAAACCTTATAAAGTTAAAGTCTTTAAAAGACATTTTGTTCTAGTAATGCAGATTCTAGTTGCAAATCTATTTCAATTATACTTTACATTCAAATATTTATTCCCCCTTTCCTTAGTCGAGGTTTTCCTTCATCTTTCTAATTTATCTTCGTATCTTTCAGCCTTCTTCAACTGATTAGGATGGAACAAGCCATAAAAAGTTTGTTCTAAATACTGTTCTGAATAGCTCCTTAGGTATAGAGCTATATATGAAGTCAAATCTCTTTTAAACATTGTTATAATACCTAATGGGTACATATGTGATTTGTTTTATAGAAAGTAAGCTAAAAAATTTAATCACACACAATAATTCTGCTAATAGTTAACATATATCCAGCACAGATGGGTGTAAGGCTATATTCTAAACACTTTGCATATATTAATTTACTTAACTTCTGCAAGGACTCCATATGATCATTAATCTCGCCTGAAAAATGAAGATTACATGAAAGCCAAATAATTACCCAAAGTCAGTCACATAGCAAGTGGTGAAGTAAGCCAGGAAATCTCGCTGGAGAACACAGAATTATTATAATTATTATAAAATGGAAATAATTTACATTTTTTTCAATGAGAATTCTCAGAGGCCTAAACACCAAACTTGAGAATATAAGGCTAGATATGGCACCACTCTTCTCCTTTTAACTGGCCTGCTTTTCCATCACAGTAACTCATCAGCACTTTGCTCCACAGATAAAGAAAAAATTAAGACAATTTTAAAGACAAAAGAAAATTAAGTTAGGAAACCATGTGTCCTTATAATTTGTAAATTCAAATATGCACATATTTTGTTGAGTGAAGAAAACAGGATAAGGCATTCGTTTTCTTATGTTTTGTTTCTTCAGCACTTAACTCCCTCTCTACCACATCATTCTTATTTCATATTATCACAGAGTGTCCGATGGTACCAGGACAGCTATTTTCTGGAAAAATTCATTTCAATTTCCATCTGAGTAAATACAAAGGTATTTTGGTATCTGCATAGAATTGTGGAAATGCAACTTTGTTTCGAGTGTAGTTCATCTGAAATCACAAGTGACCATCATCACTTGATGAGCCGTCTCCTGAGTGTGACTTGTGCCCTTAAGTGGAGAGTTCTCTCTCTGTCCAGGCTGCTGCTGTCTCTCTGTTTCTTCCTCCATATCTGTTTTTATTGTTGTTCTTTTATACTTCTCTTCACACTTATAACCTGTCTTGAAGTTTTAAAATTAATTTTTATCTAGATTATATATTACTTCTCTTAACTTTAAAAAATCAAATTTTAATACTTCAAGATTTTAAGAAACAGAAGAATTTCACTTATTTGTAAGGCTGTTGTTTAACATTTATTGTAGGATTGTTGACATTCAGTAATTAGTAATCATAATGATAATGATAAGAGTAATGACTACTATTTATGGAACACTTACTAAGGGCTGGCCTCATTTACTTTGAACACTTTCATGTATGAACTCATTAAATATTATTGAGGTCCCTGGGGATTATATTTTATTCTTATCTTCATTTTACCATAAGACATCTAGCTTTCAAAAAGGTAAAATAACTTGTTCAAAGTCACAGGGGTAATAGAGTTGGAGCCAGAATCTGAGTCCCAGCAGCACTGTGTAAACCTCTAGACAAGCTTGGTGGTTACAAACCTTGAACCACTTTGCCCACAGCTGACAAAGAGTTCCCTGAAGTGAAACAGGCGTGGGTTCGGCAAGCGAGCACCTTACCTGCTCCAGGCTTCAGTTTCCTCATCTAGAAATCCAAGTACAATAATTGCCGCACTTAATATAAGAATTATACGAACTGACTAAAAATGAAACAAAACCAAACCCAAAATAAAAACACGCAACACGGTGGTTAGTGCGTGTCACACAGCCCCGTATGCTGTAATGTCTGTGATTCCCTGACCTGCATCCAGCTCACTTTGTCCAGCTTCCTAGAAGGCAGAACAAGATACGCCATGGCTCTGAGCAATGGAAGACTCCGAGGGAAATGACCTGTCTTGCTCCTCAGTTTTCCATCACTCACGCCCACCCACCCACTGAGGAGTCAGCCCTGCTCTCTGCTACCCCAGACGGAAGGAGCACTGTCCCCACTCGGGAACAGCAGGAGCGGCTGCTCAGGGTGTCGAGGGTCCCCGACAGCCTCAGGGCCAGCTGGGCTCGGGCCTCTAACCTACTCCTCAGGAACCAGCCTCTGTTCATGGTGACTCATTGTCACCTCCCTAGATTAATTCCAGTAAGACAGAAGCAGCGCTGTACTTAGTACCTACCCTCCAAGAACAGGGAAGAGCCACTAATAAATCTGAGTCCCCAGCAAAGAAGCCCTGTCAGGTCCCATTTTTCTTTTCACCCCACAGCTGACTTCAGCCTAGACACATGAAAGTCAGGAGCCTGCCTGCTGCTGTCAGGTTAGCACAGGAAGAGAAACGTGTGGCAAGCGGCAGCTTTAACATTCTGTGTTTCATGGAGACTTATCTGTGCTCCGTGTTTTGACTTGGGGGATTGTACTTTTTCTCCCTGACCTGAAAAATAAGTTAAAAACCAATATTTCTCCCACTTTCACCATAAACAAACTCCCAAGACACTGGAGGTTCTTAGCTATAAAGCATCAAACCTGGGATATCTAGGAAATATTACCATAAATCATTTAAATCTGAAACATGGCTGGAGTGAGCTCAAAAAACTAGGTACCTGTTATAAAATCAATACTATTATTTCTACTGGGAATCTTTGCATCTCTTGATTTTATGGGTTTCCTGTTTGCATAATTTAGAATATGGCAATTTATGAACCTCCTTGCCTGTATGTGTCATGTACTGAATACAAAATAAATATATATAGCAATGAGTCTGAATTTTAGAGTCTTAAACTCATAACCAGATACTCAAATCTTGCAGTAGAGTGTTTGGTTTTGCTGGCACAGCACTTTAAAACAGTTCTAACCGGAATACCTTTAAGAGGAGTCATTCATTGAGAGAAGCAGGAGCCCTGTGTTCTAATGGACTGCCCAACTCACTCTCATGTGCTACTTGACTGGTTCTTATTATGCTTCGAGTCTGCTAAGCCAGAATTAGGTGCCTTCAAAAATGTGTATTGCCTCAAAATAGTTGCAGGTAAAAAGGAACTTCATTGTTAAAAGGTATTCAGTTAATGAACAATTTACAGATGCAATTAAAATTTTAATTATTAAGGTTTCATTAATTTAACAAAATCCCTGCTATCAAAGACATTGCACTCATGTGCTGAGGGGCATTCAATGGTTGTTGCAGGCATAGACTTACCATGCATTCATAAGCCAAGTCTTAGAAAATTAAATTGCTTTTACACAATAAGACTTAGTAGGTAATGATTGAAAATACTTCAGAAATATTGCATTTAAAACTTATTTAAGGTGTTTAAATGCTGAAAAATTGGACTAGTAAGAAAGAAATGTATAAATTCTGGGAAGTTTTTGTAGGGATTTTTTTAAATGTGAGTAGAAATACAGTACAATAATAGAATATTAAATGAAATGTTCAATATGGCAGCAGTGAGGTTCCAGAATGTACAGTATCCCCTAGAGGTAAAGAAGAATAAACCAGCACCCTTTTGGTCCTTTCCTACTGCAGATAAGTCTAATATTGTCTATTATATCTTTTGGTAAGTTAGTTTTCATTTCCTTACAGTATCAGGCGATACACATATATATCCATTTGTTGAATAATTGAAAAATCCACAGGTGGTTATGCCTACTGAACCTCAAATTTAAACATATGTCAGTGGTTAGACACCTGTAACTCAGTAGTTAAAGTGCAAGCCACATGCACTGGGGCTGGCGGGTTCCTACCCAACTCAGGTCTGGTAAACAAACAACAACAACAACAACAACAAAAATAGTTGGGCGTTGTGGGGGGCGCCTGTAGTCCCAGCTACTAGGGAGGCTGAGGCAAGAGAATTGCCCAAGAGTTTGAGGTTGCTGTGAGCTGTGACACCACAACACTCCACAGAGGGCAACAAAGTGAGACTCTGTCTCAATAAAAAAAGTAAAAATAAATATAAATATCCATCACAAGTTGGTGGGGCATGAAGGAAAAACTAATGTTAGATGAATATCATTTAATTCTCAATATATAGGTATTGCATTAAGCACTCATATTTTAACAGTCTACCTTATAGCCTTTTATGGCTTCATAAATATTACAAAAGTATTGAAAACATACACAAAGCTTTAAAAGTGCAGATACTACCCACACCCCACTCTCAAGGAAAGCTTTGTTAATGGTTCGGTGCAAAAGCTTCCAGGTATGCTTTCCTGGGGATAGGCCAGGTATGTACTCTACATGACTACCTATTAGCTCTGCTTAGTGAATATTTCACTCTCTTTCTAGAAACCCAGGATCTTTATGAATAATTTCTGCCAAGAGAGTTGGCCACAGGAAACAAATGTCCCTTGTTTATGCAAGATATACAACTTTCTTCATCCCTCCTCACTCCAGCAAGACGAGGAGTGGCCAGGCAGCACAGACCCAGGGCTGACTCAAGACAGCCATAGCGTGAATAAGAACTAAACTTCTAGGCCAGGTGCAGTGGCTCATGCCTGGACTCTCAGAACTCTGGGAGGCCTGGGTGGGAGGATCGCTTGAGGCCAGGAGTTGGAGACTAGCTTCAACAATATTACAAGGCATTATCTCTACGCAAAATGGCAAAATCAGCCAAGCATGACGGTGGGAGGCTGAGGTAGAAGGATCTCGTGAGCCCAACCCACTAATTTGAGGTTGCAGTGAGGTATAATGATACCATTGCACTCCAGCCCTGATGACACAGAGAGACCCTGTCTCCAAAAAACCAGACATAAAAACCAAACCAAAACAAAACAAACCTACTGCCTGTTTTTATTAAAGCACTAAATTTGTGTGAATGGTGCATATACTCACAGCTGTAGCCATGTCTGTGTCTGAATTATTTGATATGCTTTGTGTTTTTGATATTCAGAATCTCTATCTCTCAATAACTAAATGTCCTACGAATATGTTAAAAAGAACAGTACCACAACCCGACAGAAACACTGTCATGGAGAACCTCATTTTTTAGAAAAACTAACATACTGAATAACACATTGGCTTGAATATAAAGCTTTACTTTTTCTTAAAGCATATACACTAATTTAAAATCAATAAAGTACCACTGAGATATTATTGCCATTGTCTAATCAACATCACTGAAACATGCTCACAGGCTGAATGTGTGGTCACCACCACCTTACATCCACCTTACACCTCTGGGCCGGGCCCTGGGCTTCAGGAAGCCTCACTGTGGCTCTCCGCCATACTGTATTCCTCCTCAGGGGGCAAGGAGTCTGCGCAGAGCCAAATGGACGAGTCCAGCGGCATTTGCAATGCCTCTTCCAGGCGCTCTCAGGTATCTAGAACTCTCAGTAGCTCTTCCCCAGTGGTGCTGAGCCACCAGGTCTATGCAGGCCTCTTTCTGGTCTCTTCCACCAGAGGTAGGATGCACTGTTCGTGTGTGTATCCCTCGACCAGAAGGCTGGCTGACCGACAGTCTTCAGGAACTGAGAAATGGTCATGACGGGCCACCGAAGACTCACCGGAGGTGGTGCCAAGGTTCCCTGGGGCATGGCATTGAGCCACAGGTGTTGAGGAAACCGCCCAGGCAACAGGAGAGGGGCTTGCTGAAGTCACAGAGTCAGAGGAATGCACATTCAAATCTGGGCTTCAGGGTCACTGTGAATGTGTATTGATAAGGCAGGAAGGCATACTTAATAGTTTGCCTTTTATTTCATAATTTTTATACACTTGCCCAAGCCCCACAAAACATTATGGGCAGACCTATGTGTGATTAGTACTCTTGGCCTTAATGTAAAACTGTGATGATAAAATACAATTCCTTATGTAATTGCTAATATAAATTCAATCTGACTGTAAGGAGCTTTACCTGTCACTGTTAATTGAAACTGTGCTTTGTCACCTGTGATGATCCATTTATTACTATAAAAGTCGTTAATTTTTGAACCAGTAAGAAATTACAAACTGTAATTGCAAGGGCTGTTTTATTTTTAAGAAAGGTAGCAAAATCACCTTAATATTCAACAATGGTGAGGTAATTTTTGAGTGTTACCATATTCCCATCTCACAGTCCATTGGGTTTAGTATTGGCAGCAGGCATAAGTTTTCAGTTTCTTAATTAGATTTAGCCATTAATTTAACTATCCTATCATACAGGAAAGAGAGTATAACCCTATCTGTGACTTGATTTTTCTTTCTGTTTTTGCTAAAAATTCCTGCTGGAAGCATATGGTCACATTTATATCTGGAATCTTGTCTTCCACCCAGTTACTTAATATTCCCATGATCAGGTACACAAAGGGGAGGGGAACTCAGCCTTCTTATTTACTTTCCACTGACATAAAAATTTAAAAATCTGACCTGCAATAAAAGTACAATTTACTTTAATAGAAGAATTTCTGAGTGCTCACCAAGCCATTGCCCAGTTGATCGTCACCACATTCTGTGACGGGCTCACTACTTTGGTGATTCCCTTCATTTCACAAGTGAACTAAACTGAGGTTCATAGAAGATGAGGAACATTTTCAAAGCCACACAGCAATTAAGTAGCAATTTTCTGACTCCATGGCCCATTTATTTCTCTAAACTTACTCCTTTTGGTGGGAGACATCAATGGAGATTCATATGTATACCTCACTTGCTCAGTACCTTCCCCAAATCAATACATATTGCCAAACATAAGGTTTCTGTGAATATAAGATAGGTCAGGAATAATTCCTACAACCGAGGAGCTCATCTACAAATTCTACAGCTAAGCTATGTCTACGTCAAATTACAGAGAGTCGCAGGGGAGTACAGGGCACTGTAGAAGTTCTAAGGAGAAAGAAGAGATTTCTGGCAAAGCAATCAAAATGGCCATGGTTTTGTGAGAAGAATAGAATCTAAGCTCAGCTTCCCAGGATAAATCAAGTTGAGTATGGAGAAATCCAAGTTTCCAGGTGGAGGTAATAGCATAAGCAAAGGCTTGCTGATAGGTAAAGACAAATGTGTATGCACCTTGGTCTGTGTGAGTATATTTCTCTATGTAAATGCGTACACCTACATCTCTGGTTATGACGATGTCTACCGATGTGCCTGTATTGGTATCTATGTGACCTGTATCTGCACCTTGATATTTACATGTGGCTATCCATAGTTGTAGTGCTGGTAGTTCCTGCTTAAACTGATGGTGAAACCCACCACCAACATATTCATAACAAAAGGCAAGAGATTTAAAAACCAATTAAAAATTGTTTTAACCTATCAGAGTAACACAGATCATAAAAGATAGTTGAGGAAAATGTTATTGTGGGATATGGAAACTAAACTTGTATATATTTATTGCTGAGAGTATAAAATAATATTGTGTATGAGTACCTCTGAGCCCATAATTCTAGTTCCAAGAACTCATACTAGAAGGACAATATATTGAATGAGTATGTAAAGATATATAAATAAAGTTTATGGTAATATATACAACAGAAAAATTTGAAAACACATCAATTCTTAAGCATACAGAATTGTTTCAAAAACTTACAGTGTATCTATATGTAAAACATGGTAAATCTATAAATATAAGTCCTCATTATATTGTTAAGAAAGAAATGATAGAACAGTTAATGCTTGTACTTACATAGATACAACATACTGACATGTGCATAAAAATTATAAAAGGTATACACCAAAATATAAATAAGTTTTAACCTCTAAAAATAGGACATGAAATAATATGCAAATTATTTCTATTTTAATTATTTGACGTTTAATTATTATAAGTTCTCATAAACGCATAATCCTTCCCAAACCCAACTAACTTTAAGGGATACATTATTCAAATAATTTCAATCTTATTTAGAATCTTTTCATTGATTATGTTTGATCTTCTGAAGGGACAAAAACAGCATTACTACAATGGATTGTACAAGGTCTATGTCTCTTAAATGCAAACAAATGTTGGGGTGTGTGTGTGTGTCCAAATGCTCAAAATAGCATGGAAAGCTTTAAAGGATTTGCTCTAAATTGAAAACACTATCATTAGGAAAAAAGAAAGGACAGGTAAGCTAGAGTTTCTCCATGACAACCAAGTAAGTGTTCCATTAGTTTTCATGACAAAAAAATGTTAAATTATTTAAAACAAAACTTTCTACCTGATAAGGTTATTCTTAGATTTTCTATTTTCTTCATCCCTTTTCCATAAAAGGGAATATTCTCTCAAATAATCTTTCAACAATATTTTAATTAGCCAGTTTCTTTATACAACTGTAAACCCTTGTAAGGATTTCAGCACTCTGAGTTACGCTTCAAAGCAGCAATAAGCAGGTTTGCCTGTCTGAAATCTATTACCCAAAATGGAATCTGTCATGTAACAAAAAGGTTTTTCCCCCTTTTTCCTTATCCAGAAAAGGAATTTAGAAAACATAAAAGAAGTTCAGAAAATGAGCATCTCAGTACCACTGGTTGCTATGAAAACATTTGACAACGACCTATTTCTTTTTATCAAAAATTATATACTCCCCACCAGTGTATTTCTCTGTGGATCTTGTAACTTCACATGACATTTTTTAAGCTTAGTTTCAAGTTTGCCACCGGATGTAGGTCACAAATTTATCTTTCTTCTATTATTTCAGTTAAAAAAAAAAAAAAAGAAAACCTTCTAAAGGAGATTAGGTGAAAAAAATAGGGATTCGTACATGCATATGTCTAAGGCTGTCAGGGTCTTTTGGGGGTTGATAATGCCTGACACAGTAAATGTGAATGAAGGTGGCTTGCCAATTGGGAAGGCACAGAGCCTATGCAAAGTAATTTTCCACTAAAGAAAACTTTCAGGATTGAAGGTACCCTGACTGTTATTGATTACACGGTAGCAGGAATACAGTTGCCTCAGCAAATGGCACAGGCTGACATGTGGATGTGACAGTGAGGATGAAACCTTGTTAGGTTCAAGTCAAATGGAACAGCAGACACACAGAGTTTACTGCAACTTCATGGGAGAATACTGGAAAAGCTGGTATGAACCCAGCACCACTCTGTGCCGAATAACTCCAAGACAGCATGGAGTTTATAGGGTCATTTTAACATAAAAGTGACAATGACTTGCACCATCAGTAAATTATTTATTTATTTATTTATTTTTAGAGACAGAGTTCCACTTTATCACCCTCTGTAGAGTGCTGTAGCATCAAAGTTCACAGCAACCTCCAACTCCTGGGCTTAGGTAATTCTCTTGCCTCAGCCTCCCGAGTGACTGGGACCACAGGCGCCCACCACATCTCCCGGCTATCTTTTGTTGCAGTTTGGCTAGGGCCGGGTTTGAACCCGCCACCCTCGGTATATGGTGCTGGCACCCTGCCCAACCATCAGTAAATTATTAAGAGTGATCTCCTGTAATCTTGTGCCATGAAGAAGGCAAGTAGACAAAGTAAATAATTCAGCAAATTTGTAAACTGTAACACAAATTCTCTCAGAAGACTATGCAAACTTGTAACACTTCTATCTAATCTCTGACTCATCCTATTAACTGAACTCGTTCAAGAATTAAAATAATTTTTACAACTGTTATGATGGCCTTTGAAAAGCATCCCTATCATTTACCCCACTGAGCAATAAATAATTCTCAACTGACTAAGGGAAGCAAATAAATTATTCTGGTTGAACAAATCCATTTATTCTGAAAGACTACAGCTTGACTAGCAACTCTGACTATCCTTTTAAACAATTTAATCACTCTGTTGCTTTAGAGAATGGTTACAGACTTACTCTCCTACAACTGAGAACATAATTATTTTGAGGACAATGTCAGATGTCAGGACAAACTGTCATGTGCCAGACTTACATAATAACAAGTTCCTGGTCCTACTGTATCCCTCGGACACCTAGTGTTTGCCTTCATTGACAATTACTCTCTGTCTTGCGAGTAATTAAAGTATCTGCAGCAGCTACTGCAGGTAAAAATCAAAGGCAGGCAATAACACAATATGTGTGTGATTTAAGAAACAGTTCCGCCACAGCCCCTAATTGCTCTCAGGATCTGAATTGGCAAAACCATAAGACATTCAACAAAAGGTTCTATGCAGGCAGGCCTATAAAACCTAATTATTTCTCACAAAGCAGACCGTCCCATTTAAAATAAAAGAAAGCTATGAGCAATAAAGACCACGCCATTAACAATTAGTCTTCTGCACACATGATGAGACTCAGCGAGATAAATAAGCCTCTAAATTTAATGGCAAGTCCCATATTTCGGGTGGGGTTCAATATTCTGTACTAATTATGTTGAAAGACCTTGTGCTACTTAAAAGGACTCAGACTACAGAGTGTAATGCTATCTTCATGTACTCACTGTTAACACATAACATTTAACTTTTATATTAAAATACACTCAAATCTATAAATTCAGGAATAACAATTTTATTTTTTTGCTTTCTTATAACTATTTTTAGAAATGGCTTTAAGTTTTTGCCAATGGTAGTATTTACTGATACATAAGTAATCCAGCCATAATAGACTTTAAAAAAAAAAATGCCAAACTTTTCTTAGGCAGAAAAATCTATTTTAAGGAGGAATTAAAATATATCCAAAAGTCCAACCAACAAATAAAGACTGTATATAAAGAGAGTTTAGACCAGGAAATATCACCTGTTGATTACTAATTATTTCTTTAAAATTCATTTAAAATCTATACAAAAGAGAACAGAATGAACCCACTAGAATCCAGGACACAAACGGACATGTAGAATTTTTGTATTAAGTTGAATTGCCATCCCTCTTCTAAGTAAAAAGATTTGTTCCCTCACACAGCTCTGTACCGATTTGTTTCTATAAAGGTACTTTCCCACTAGCTTGTAAATGCAACGTGAGCTAATATACGTGGACGTTATCTACACACCACTGCTGTGCAAAACATCACAGTTGAAGTTATTGGTAGTGTTTAATGTGTAAGGTATTTTTTAAAAATCTCAAGAAACATAATACCCTAAATTTCTAGATGTATAAACCACACAGAGGAACCACTGTCTTTGCCATTAGAATGGGATGGCCAGGGAAGATCTCATTTTCTCTGGGGCTATATTTAATTTGTAAAAGTTTATAGTCTTGGTTAAATAAAAGAGAATTCTATCGACATTCAAGTAATACTGCTCAAAAAGAAAACCATGTTAATTTTTTTCTGAATGTGTGGAATAGAAAGACAAGTAAAAACAGTTTTAAAGCCATAGGGAACCAGAGGAGGCTGTTTTTCACTCCTCTTATCTGCACAATACTTAATGTCTCCATAGAAACCAATGGCATTGCAGTGAAGTGCCATCCACAAACTGGAGTTTCTAAAATATACACAAGTATATCTCAAAAACATAGAAAAACACATGTATACTTCCCCCCATGGTGAAAGGGGATCATTAGCCTTTCCAGAACAAGGATAGCTCAAAATTATACAATGATCTCTTGGTGAAACTGAATTGTTTTTTAATCCTTTCATTTAAGGACCATATAGATTAAGAAGAAAACTCCTTGTATATGATAACTGAAGACTTCTTTGAAAAACTTTACTCCTTGAAAGTATTTTACCAACAGTTATAATTGCATTGGCTTTGTCTAACTTCCCAACAGGTAACAAAAGGACGGGGCCATATCTTCACAGTTTTCTACTGATCACCTCGTCTGGAATTTAGCCACATGTATAAAAATTCTTCTGACTTGACTCTACCTACATTACCCCTCTGTCCTAACATCCACTTGAAGCTTTATTCCTTAACATAACACTCAAAAATCTCTCCTTGCACATGCATGATTTTTTTTTAATTGTAAATGTTTTCATATGAAACAAAGGCAGCTTGGTAGAAATCAAATATCGGAGTCTAAGGGCTTTGTGTAGTCCTAAGTTCAATCTCATCTCTCTCGATGATTCGCTGTGGTGCCCTGAGTTAGTCTCCTCCTGTAAGGGTGACTCCAGGGCAGGGGGGTGCACCACTGAGGGTCATTCTACCCTGTTATCAGAAAAGGAGTGAGCGCACGGCTCACAGTGTGTCTGGACAGCTATATTCTCATTCAAACCTGAGAGTTTTGTTTTCTAAAATTGAAAAGTCAGATTAACAACTCTGCATCAGTTTCCTATTAACAAATTCTACATATTTAGAGTTATGTTTGAAATCTGTTTCACTGGGTTAAAATCGTGGTCTTGGCAGGGACACATTCTTTGTGAACGGCCCAGGTAGATCAGCCCTCACCCTTTCCATAGTCCAGAGCTGCTCACACTCCTTGGCTCATGGCCTCATTACTCAGGCTTCTGTCCCTCTTGTCACATTCCTTCTCTGACACTGCCACACTTGTCTCCCTCGTATAAAGATCTTGTGGCCACCTAGATAACAGAGGATAATCTCCCCACTTCAAGATACTGAATCACATCTGCAAAATCCCTTTTGCCATATAGGGTAACATGTTCATCAATTCCAGGTGTCAGAACATGGAGATCTCTGGGGGGAGGCATTATTCTGCCTATCAGTGGCACATAAAATTTAGATAAATTTTAATGACATTTTTTGGCACTTTTATGGAGTCTGGAGCTTAAGATTCGTATTGGCCATTCCCAAAAGCACACATCAGCCCTCTACTCTGGCTTCTTCATAATTGGCTCACCCTACCACATTATCAGTTATAGCTTTTATAGGAAAATCTTTCAAATGCAAAAAATAAATGTGTCAAAAATTAGATTCAAGTAATAGCTAGACACCAAAAACACAAATGCAGGTTTCTGCTTAAAGATGATACAACAGAAAAAAGAAAACAGACATTTAATTATGTATAGATGCAATGCAAACTCTATGAAAATACGACAGAAGTTCCACATTCAATACAAGAAACTCATTATGCAAACATAAACCAGTACTGCTCGGCTTCCTCCACACTCTTAATGATGGGATTTATTTGTTTCTACCTGTAGAGAACAAAGTACGTTACAGTAATACAGAAATCTAGATAGATCTTTCCCTCACCTTGAGAAATTCGGTAACCAAAGTTCACATAGACAACAAGGCAGTGTTCTGTAAGATTTAATTAAAATGAACTAATCTGGCTCTTTTGATTGCTTTCAAAATTATCTTGTAGTTTTCCAAGAAATGCAAAGTTATAAAAAGTAAGAAAATATAGCACTTCTGCAGTAGTGATTAACATGAGTGCATTTACTAGAATTTTTGTAGATACACAATTAACAATAATATTTTAGCATATGTCCCAGGAGCCTGTGGTTTTTGGCATATGGGGAATACATTTCATTTCGCTGATTCACTCCATTGCCCATTTCTTCCCCAGTTATTTCCCCAAAGATGAATATACTAACTATGCTGGGTTTTATCTTCCTTCTGATGGGAAGAATCTAAATTTTCTCAGTTTGGTTAAGCGAATTAACTCCTGTTAGCCACAAAGGTCCTCTTAATAAATTATGCCCCAGTGCATTAAATAGTACCTCTGTGACCAGCAAAGTTTTTCTGCTTCTTCATTTCCTATCATCCTCTTTCTGCTTGTAAGGTACTGTACTCCGTCCTACAACTTTACCTGCTACTAATTCTGTACTTTCTACAGCCTTCCTCCCCCCAAGGCTTAGAACCCGGTGTCCTCTCGGAAGTACCGTCACCCCCACCCGGCGTCCTCTCCATGGTACCGTCACCCCCACCCAGTGTCCTCTCCGTGGTACCATCACCCCCTCGCTTCATCCTCTCTATGGCACCGTCACCCCCACCCGGCGTCCTCTCTGTGGTATTGTCATTCCCATTTTCAGTGCCGGAAACCCAGAGGTCAGGGCCACAGAGGCTTCCTGGGGACTCAGTACTGGACACAGGGATTCATGGCTGTGACTAAAAGCTCCCTTTCCACTGCTGAGACCACTGAGAAATGAAGCTTAATTCATATTCATTGCAAGAACAACGAATTTCATATATCCATGAGAAGGCCAAACCCTTTTTACTGCTGCTCTGGAAAAATCAGGCCGTTTGGTGACCCTCATGACACATCTGAATAAGAACATCAGGTTAGAAATTTAGGTCAAAACAAATGAAAAGAAAAGAGTTTGACAAGAGTAGGCTAACATATTTATTGTCACATTGACTTAGATTTGCCCTAAAATTTATGAGTATATATTTTTAACCTGCATTGGTGACATCTAATTTGTATCCTTTTTTATCTTACATTCATTCTTGATAATCATAATGAAATTTGGACTTTGAAATAGGAAAATACGTAAGGAAGATAGAACACAGAACAAAATTAAGAGGAAGGTAATGCCTACTTGTCAAATTTCTTGTTTTTCCTTGAAAATAAAGAAAAATGCTTATTCATACTTGGCAGAACTGAAAAACAAGTAAAAAAACTTTACAAAAATTAATAATCAATTTACTAAAAAATCATGTAAGTAGAGCTATATCATGTACAAATTGCTATAAATTTTATAATTGAAGTCATATGTATGTCCACCTTGAGGAAATTTTCTAGTGTTTTATAAATGAGATATTCGATATCCCCCCATACTTTGGGGGATAAAACTATTTAGCGCTCAAAAATCACTATCATTTACGATTATATTGATGAGTACACAGGCTGAAAAAATACACAGGCTGAAAATGTGTCTATAATAGCAAAAGTAATAACAAACATCATACAGGTTACAGTAGTTAGATTATATGCAAATTTTGGAAATGTTCTATTGTTAACACAAGTAAATGAAAATTTATAATACTCTTCAGCTAATTCATAAGAAACAGCGTGACAAGTGATGGAGTCACACACTCTACTGTTGAGCTAATTATACAGAGGACAGTTGGGGCAATCCTACAACCCCAGTCATACATATTTCCATCAACCTTATTGTATAATTACTTCATCTAAAATTGTTTTTTAGAACTGAATTAAACAGGCATTTACTTAATTTTATCACTTTTACACAATGGAACAATGTATGTCCCTGGGATCAGCTATTGATATGGTCAAATAGATTAGTAATATGAGAACTGGGGTTCTTATGATTAGGTGGGATTAGGCATTTGTTTTCAAAATGTACTGGTTACTAATTGTACCACATACAATGTCTCTTCCCATTTCATCACTGGAATTCTCTTAACTCCAAGTGGGCAAATAATACAAAGAGACAATGAAAGAAAGGATTTTTGAAACTAATTATGCATTCATTTGGGTAAACTTGCCCTGTATTTATGTGAGCAACAGAATTTAAATTTCTTCCATAAAATAAAAAAAGTCTAACAAAAATGTTCCTCTTTGAAGACCCATTTTCTTTGTTCCACAAAGCATAGTATAGAACCAACATATATGAGAAGTGAACAAATTTGATGGCAAAGGATCCTATCATTCATTCTAAAGTATTTTGCCATCAGTGGGTGAAGACTTACAGATTAAAAGAGAATATAGTTTTTCTCCCATTAGGAGTTGACTAGAATCTATTTAATGAGATGATTTGGGAGGCCTCTTATCTCTCATCAATGAAAGAATGGGTATTTGAAAGAACAACACCTGAGCACTGATTTTATTTTCAGTTACATAAGGAAAAAATATCTTCCACCTGATAACTGAGTATTGCAGTGTAATGCCCTTCTTTCAGTCACGAGTGCAAACTCCCCTAGAAGAAGTGCTACATGTCTCACTGCTGAACATCACTGGGAAGCTGTGCACTGGTACCAGCACCGCCTCCACTCTTCAAAGTAATTTGGGGACTCTTTCTGGAATGGCTATCAAAGCTGTTGTTACACTACCCTTGATTTCCTAATTGTTACCGAAATATCTTCCTTTCAATATTTCCTCTATCTTTGGGTAAAGAAAAAGTCATTGGAGAATCAGGGAGGGTGTTCCACTGTGGTTATTTATGTACTGGCTAAGACTCCCTCACAAACGGCACCATGTGAGCTGGTGCATGGTTGTAAGGTAAGAACCGTGCCTTGCCCAGGCCAAGATTTTCAGTTAAGATTTCCCTTTTTCCCTACTGATATTTACATGGTCTACAATGCTTCTCAGTCAGGCAATAATGGTGATATACAATTTAATAGATTTTTGCAATGTTTTCATCAGTTCTGCCCATTTCTGGCCACTCTGACCCCTCTTCATCAGTGATGCATTCTCTCCCCTCAGAAAAATGTTTAATCTATCTGTCGACTGTTTTCTTCATTGCATTATCCCCAAACGTGGACTAACACGTCCCTGATTTCACTTTCACTCTTGCCAAGCTTAACAAGACATTTAATGTTTGTTCATTGTTCTAATTCAAGTGCCAACTTTGTCACAACAGTGCACAATGCAGTTTGCCATGCAGAAGACACTGTCATGTGTCAACATGAACACAGCTGTGAGATACCAAGACATCAAGGTTATGAAACATTCCTGAAGTTTGTACAATGCTGCCAGAGTGAGCAAGTTCACGAACTTAATGTCAGGCCTTGCATGCAGAGTACTATGCTACGAATGTCAAAATTTTTCTCTACATTCCACAATGCAGGTACTAGTCTCCTCAGATTACTGGTAGAGAACCTGATTGAGAGGTGGAGATATTAAATTGCCAACACTTTTATCGTGAGAAATGATGGAGAGAAGGCCCAGTCACACCATAGATACACTTTCTATAACACGACTGGAGAAAAATGTATTGATTCCTAACAACTTTAAGAGTTAAAAAGCCTGGACCCTCACATTTCACCACTTACAAAAATTGAGTCAAGATGGATAAAAGATTTAAATCTAAGACATGAAATGATAAAAATCCTAGAAGAAAGTATGGGAAAAACTCCTGATGATGTTGGCCTAGGGAAAGATTTCACAAAGTAGACTGCGGTGGCAATCACAATAACAACAAAAATAAACAAATGGGACTTGATTAAACTGAAAAGCTTCTGTACAGCTAAGGACACAACAATGAAATCAAACAGACAACCTTCAGAATGGGAAAGATATTTGCAGGTTATGAATCTGACAAAGGCTTGA
Organism: Arctocebus calabarensis; assembly: GCA_963573935.1. NCBI lineage: Eukaryota > Metazoa > Chordata > Mammalia > Primates > Lorisidae > Arctocebus > Arctocebus calabarensis. The sequence goes on along the minus strand of CAUYON010077468.1, from coordinate 45,500 downwards.
TAACTACAAGCCTACAGAAGAATCTACAGAGAACTCAGAGAACTCAAATTAATCAACAAAAAAAGCAAACAGTTCCATCTACCACTGGGCAATAGAATAAAACCTTCTCTGAGAAAGACAAGCAAATGGCCAACAAACATGTGAACAGATGCGCATTGTCCCTAATCATCAAAGAAATGCAAATCAAAACCACCCGGAGATACCACCTAACCCCAGTGAAGACACCTTACATCACAAAGTCTCAAAGATACAGATGATGGCATGGTTATGGAGAGAAGGGAACACTTTTACAGTCCTGATGGGTCTGCAAACTAATACAGCCTCTTTGGAAGGAAGTATGGAGAATCCTCAAAGAACTCAAATTAGACTTTCCATTTGATCCCATAATCTTATTACTAGGCATCTACCCAGGAGAAAAAAGTCATTTTATCATAAGGACATTTGTACTTGATTGTTCATTGAAGCTCAATTTACAATTCCCAAGATGTGGAAACAACCCAGGTGCCCATCAACCCAGGAATGGATTAAGAAGCTGTGGTATATGTATGCCATGTAGTACAATGCAGCTTTTAAAAAGATCTTTTCTATTAACCTGGATGGAGCTGAAACAAATATCACAAGAATGGAAAAGCAAGCATCCAATGTACTCAATACTAATATGAAGTCGGCAGATGAACTAATACACATCCACGCCAGAGAAAAACTCAATTCAATTCAAGTTGGGGGCGGGGAGGAGAGAGAACAGAGGGAAGGGGTGGGGGATTGGTGTGCTCTGACCAAATGGACACAGCGTAAGGGAGATGGCACACTTTCTCCATGACGGACACAACAACAAATGCAAACACTGTCACCTAATCCTTTGTCTACTCATATTAGTTGGGAAAAAAATTTAAAAAGAATTTTCAAAAGAGTTAAAAAGAAAAATCAAAATAGAAACAAAACTTCTCACGGTTAGTATGCTAGTGTAAATGGCATTGGAGAATAATAAACATCAAAAAATTTAAATGTGAGGTCAAGTTTTGCAACTAAAATTTTATTAATGAGTCAGAATAATAAATGTGCAGTAAGATAAAATAAAGCCTGAGAATAAATACATCCCTGTGGGGACATTCATATTTAAGTAGAATTTTGTGATCAATCTGGGAACTAAACTATCCTTTTCCACATAAAAATGTCTTTCTTATTTTCAAGGTATTGATTAACAAGTGAATGTTAGTATACAACTCCCCTGAAACTCGGGGGCTGAAAATATTAATAATGTTTTGTTTGTTAGAATATTGAAAATTACAGAATCATGTCTTCAAAGTATTTCTAGGTGCTGAAGGTAAATATTCTCCTTTTCTATTCTGAAAAGGTAAAATTTTAGAAAGTTAATATTAACTTTACTTAGGTAATAGATGTGTGATTTAAAAAGAAATGATTAGAAATCTCAAGTAGAAGCTTTTAACTATCAGAAAAACTCTCTGGGAATGTCTAAAATTGTAAAGCTAAAAATCTAAATACTATTACCAGAAAGGTGGGAACAAATAAAGATAAATGTAGAATTTATTAATGGACTCTGATAAACCGTGAAGTTTCTAGCATCTCAGCTCCTGCCTCTGCACGTCAGTGGGGGGCGAAGAGCGGGCAGTGTTCCCATTCTCTCCCTTGGTGGCCATTTTTGTGAATGTTCTTTGCAGAATCGGTTGTGCACATGCCGTGTGCGTGTTGTGTCATTTACCCACAAGAGTAAGCTTCCAAGCAGGAGCACTGATGGTGTCAGTATGCTGTGAACCCTACATTTATATTCTCACTTTTCAACTTAACATCAAGGCTGGAAGCTACCAGGCAAATAACATTTTCAGTAGCATTCATGCAAAAATGACAGGTTTTCACTCCGGATATCTGAAGCTGTGCTCAAAAGCATGTCTCATTTACTCCACCATACACTCTGACAAAGAAACATAACCTTGTTTAATTTTGCTTCCTTTTATCACCCAATGCAATGTGACCGGACAGTATGTCCTGTTGAATCGTTTTATACCTTGATGTATTTGAGCTCTCAATAATGTACACTTTAATACATACCAATGAACCAAACACAGTAAGACATTAAATGAGACCCTGCTGCAAGCCTGCAGTACCTCCCTTGGCCCCAAGTGCTCATGCTGCTAGTTCAGCACCTGCACTTTGTGTGACATTTATGAGATGCTGCATTTGCTCATGTCCTGTGCTAAGCCTCCCACAATGGATTAGTGGCCAACATATAGAAGAAGCATAACTGACAAATGATCTTATTTAATTCAGAGCTCCGGAGTCTCACAACTCCAGCTATCAAGAAGCAATATACTTATACAATATCACTAATGGAGTCAGTCAGGTTCACAGCATGCTATGTTGACCCTTGGGGATTCGGTTTCCTCGGGACTCTCATCCTTTCCAGAAACTACTTTCTTCCTATTATTTCTCTGTACCTTTCTTTTATTTCTTCCTATCATTGCTCGTGTACTATCCTTAAGGAATGTTCTTTCATTCTTTCTCTGAAAATTTCATTCTGTAGCATAAATTAAAGTAATATCTGCACATTAAGAATTTTAAAAACATTTTAATCTTATTTTCAAATCCACTGATTTCAGCTTTCTCCTAAAATATTTGTTCTTGATATCCCCCAAATGAAAAGTAACACAAAAACAGAACACAAATATCCCACAAATGACAAATAACACAAAAACATTCTGACCCTTTTTAGTAAGTTCATGTTTTATTTGTCATTATTCCTAATATCCTATCCTGTTTTCTTTCTTTTTCTTTCTTTTTTTTTTCTTTTTCCCTTTTTCTTTTTGAGACAGAGTCTTTGTCACTCTTGGAAGAGTGCTATGGTATCTAAGTTCACATCAACCTCAAACTCTTGGGTTCAAGTGGTCCTCTTGCCTCAACCTCCTAAATAATTAGGACTACAGGTGCCCACCACAATGCCTGGCTCAGGCTGGTCTAAATCTGCCTGCCTCATACTTCCACAGTTCTGGGATTAAAGGTTCTGTTCTTTAAGTTAATCAAGAAGATAGCTTTATAATTTTCTTTTCTTGTTGGGTCTTTTCCTGGTTTGGGGATTAAAGTGATGTTTGTTTCACAGAATGTGTTGGGTAATATTCCTTCTTTTTCTATATTTTTGAAAAAGTTGAGTAATACAGGTACTAGTTCCTCTTTAAAGGTTTGGTAGAATTCTGATGTGAAGCCATCTGATCCTGGGCTCTTCTTTTTAGGGAGATTTTGTATACTTGATGCTATTTCAGAACTTTATATAGGCCTGTTCAATATTTCCACTTCTTTCTGGCTAAGTCTTGGAAGGTGGCATGCTTCCAAATATTGGTCGATTTCCTTTAGATTTTCATAAGGAAAATGTCCATAACATTCATTAAAGATTTTTTAAATATCACTAATGAATATTGGTGCAAAAATATTCAACTAGATCCTAGCAAACAGAATCCACCAACACATGAAACAAATTATACATCATGACCAAGTGGGTTTTATCCCAGGGTCTCAAGGCTGGTTCAATATATGTAAATCTATAAATATAATTCAGCAAATAAACAAATTAAAAAAGGAAGACCATATGATTCTCTCAATTGATGTAGAAAAAGCTTTTGATAATATCCAGCATCCCTTCATGATCAGAACACTTAAGAAAATTGGTATAGAAGGGACATTTCTTAAACTGATAGAGGCCATCAACAGTAAACCTACATCCAATATTGTATTAAATGGAGTTAAATTGAAATCATTTCCTACTCAGATAAGGAACCAGGCAAGGTTGCCCATTGTCTCCATTGCTCTTTAACATTATAATGGAAGTTTTAGCCATTGCAGTTACAGAAGAAAAGACAAACAAGGGTATCCACATAGAGTCAGAAGAGATCAAACGTTCACTCTTTGCAGATGATATGATTTTATATCTGAAAAATACCAGGGATTCTACTACAAAACTCTTAGAAGTGATCAAGGAATACAGCAGTGTCTCAGGTTACAAAATCAACACTCATAAATCTGTAGCCTTTATATATACCAACAATAGCCAGGCAGAAAAAACAGTCAAGGACTCTATCCCTTTCACAGTAGTGCAAAGAAGATGAAATATTTGGGAATTTACTTAACAAAGGAAGTGAAAGATCTCTATAAAGAGAACTATGAAACTCTAAGAAAAGAAATAGCTGAAGATGTTAACAAATGGTAAAACAAACCATGCCCATGGCTGGGAAGAATCAACATGTCAAAAATGTCTATACTACCCAAAGTAATATACAATTTTAATGCAAAACCTTTTAAAGCTCCATTGTCAGACTTTAAAGATCTTGAAAAAATAATACATTGTTTTATATGGAATCAAAAAAAAACCTTGAATAGCCAAGACATTACTTAGAAATAAAAACAAAGCAGGAGGAATCATACTACCAGACCTCAGACTATACTATAAATCGATAGTGATCAAAACAGTATGGTACTGGCACAAAAACAGAGAGGTAGATGTATGGAACAGAACAGAGAACCAAAAGATGAACCCAGCTACTTACCATTATTTGATCTTTGACAAGCCATTTAAAAACATTCAGTGGGGAAAAAATTCCCTATTTAACAAATGGTGCTCAGTGAACTGGCTAGAGACCTGTAATACACTGAAACTTGACCCACACCTTTCACCATTAACTGAGATAGATTCTCACTAGATTAGAAATTGAAACTTAAGACATGAAACTATCTAAATTCTAGAAGAAAATACAGGGAAAACTCTTGAAAGAATCGGACTGGGTGAATATTTTATGAGGAGGACCCCCCAGCAATTGAAGCAACCTCAAAAATACACTACTGGGACCTTATAAAACGAAAAAGCTTCTACACAGCCAAGAACACAGTAAGTAAAGCAAGCAGACAGTCCTCAGAATGGGAGAATATATTTGCAGGTTAGATCTCTGACAAAGGTTTCATAACCAGAATCCACAGAGAATGCAAATGTATCAGCAAGAAAAGAACAAGTGATCCTATCTCAGAGTGGGCAAAGGACTTAAGAGAAACTTCTCTGAAGAAGACATGTGACAGCCTACAGACACATAAAAAAATGCTCATCATCCTTAATCATCAGAGAAATGCAAATCAAAACTACTTTGAGATATCATCTAACTCCAGTAAGATTAGCCCACATTACAAAATCCCCAAATCAGAGATGTTGGATGTGGACAAAAGGGAACACTTCTACATTGTTGGTGGGAATGCAAACTAATACATTCCTTTTGGAAAGATGTTTGGAGAACACTTAGAGACCTAAAAATAGACCTACCATGTGATCCTATAATTCCTCTAGTAGGTATATATCCAGAAGACCAAAAATCACTTTATAACAAAGATATTTGTACCACAATGTTTATTGAGCACAATTCATAATTGCTACATCATGGAAAAAGGCCAAGTGCCCATCGACCCACGAATGGATTAATAAATTATGGTACATGTATACCATGGAATATAATGCAAACATAATGAAAGATGGAGACTTTACCTCTTTCATGTTTACATGAATGGAGCTGGAAAATATTCTTCTTAGCAAAGTATCTCAAGAATGGAAGAAAAAGTATCCAATGTACTCAGCCCTACCATGAAACTAATTTATAGCTTTCATATGAAAGCTATAACCCAAATACAGCACAAGAAAGGGGCAAGGGAGGGGAGGGGAGGAGGGAGGATGGGTGGAAGGAGAGTAATTGGTGGGACCACACCTACAGTGCATCTTAGAAGGGTACAGGTGAAACTTACTAAATGTAGAAGATAAATGTCTAAGTAAGAAAATGCCATGAAGGCTATGTTAAACAGTTTGATGAAAATATTTCAAATTGTATATATAACCAGCACATTGTACCCCATGATTGCATTAATGTATATAGCTATGATTTAATAAAAAAATAAAAATAAAAGATAGGTTTGCATCATCTTCTTCCCCAAACATTATTTACATGTTATTCTGTCCTATAGCTAACATTAGAAGAAAAAATCTCTAATTTGCCAACTAAAATGAGAAAGGTAAAGGCTAATATGATATATAACTGAGTTGTGAATGTGGTGCTTAGTGTGGGGAATATTCTTCAATAAATAGACAATTTTAACTTATAAACATCATATGCCTATTTGCAGTAACTTCTCATGTCGTGTTTAAAGGTATTGCTAGTCTGAGGTCTTCCCACGCACTCCATCGTTCCCTAAAGCTCTTTCCGTAGTCTCACAGGATTACACATTTATGTTCCCTGCCTAACCATGAAGGAATTATACAATAACAGCATTTGTTTTCCATAGTTGGCAGGTAAAGGTTCAGTTCCTCCTTGAATTCCACAATTAAACACATTTCAACCTGCCAAAATAAATGAAGGACTCACTTTGCAGATGGTACACCAGTCATCCAAAACACTGCTTCCAGTATCACAGATCCCAGCATTTTATCTCATTCTGCTTTAAAATGTCAAAGTCACATGCTTTATTATTTTTTCACAAAATTATTTTTGAAAGGTTCCTTAGCTAACTTCTCATAACTCTAGTTTTTAGTGTCCCTTTCAGCGTATTCCTGAGGAAATCAAGCAGCAAATCTCTTCAAACTATGCGGAACAGGAGAGATGCTTTCCTCAATGAAACGCCCCACTGACGGGGAGGCAGCTCTGTGAGCAACTGGACTGGAGACCAGGTGCAGGCTTTCGACTCTAGATAGTGCCTGCAATGGAGAAGTGACCCATCTTTATCTCCATCGGTTTCTTCCCAATGCGTTGAACACAGTTCAGAGAGACCATTTTTACAGATGTATTCTGAGGATTAGAGGTAATGCAGCTAAAGACTTCTAAGTATACTGCAAAAAAGTTAGCTTTTAAGTATAAGGTATTGTCGTTTTAGTTCATACTAAATTCAAACAGCTCACCCTTGTGAAGGTGAGGGCTTCGTAGTCTTCTGAGCACTTGCAAATCTCAGCTCTCAAACACATTTCTGAGACACTCAATATGAATGCTGAGGTAGGTGCCACCAAGGATTGCCAACTCCCGCTGCAGAGATTTGACAAATCCAATCTTACCTCTGTTCTGTAGAGATATGTACTTGAAAAAGTCGTATTTCTATTTACATAGTATTTTGTATTTTCATGAGTCATCACTTCCTGTATTATGCCATGGTTACATAGCATTTAGGAGGTACAGAGACACAGCAGTTGATCCTCACACCACAAATGTGACTAGATCATTGATTTTTACTAATTGAGTAAAACTGGACTTCTGCCATTCACACAGAAGTGAGAACTGCCAAACAAGGTTTATAGCTTTTGTATCTGAAAAGACAGTTAGTACATAAGTGATGTCATGACGTCTACAAGCAGAACGACTAATAGCAGAATAATTTCCTTCTTCAAATGCTAGTGGGCTTAACAAAATACTGATATCAAATGAGAATTTCTTTTCTTTTTTTCAAATGAGAATTTCTTGGCTCGGTGCCCGTAGTATAGTAATTACGGCACTGGCCACATGCACCAAGGTTGGCTCGTTTGGACCCAGCCCAGGCCTGCTAAACAACAATGACAACTGCAACAACAACAACAAAAATAGCCAGCTGTTGTGGTGGGCACCTGTAGTCCCAGCTACTTGGGAGGCTGAGGCAAGAGATTCACTTGAGCCCAAGAGTTTGAGATTGCGTCAGCTGTGACACCACGGCACTCTACCCAGGGTGACAGAGTGAGACTCTGTGTCAAAACAACAACCACAAAAAAAGTTTAAAGAGTCAATTACAAATTAAAAAGAGAAAATTAAGAAAAGTAGTAATTTTGTAGGTTAAGTAATAAATGCAGAGTTTATGGAAAGAGGGAGGGAGACAGAGAATGTGAACGTGACCATCGTGGCTGGAATCATCACAATCATCTCCTTCAGAGATAGAGGGATGTGAATTAGGCCTTGAAGACACTGGGTAAAGAGAGACTGAGAGGAAAGGAAGAGAAATCTTCCAGATGGGAAAACAGATGAGCAGAGGACAGGAGAAGGAATATTCCCCGAATGTTATTTCAAGTTCCCCTTCTTAGAAGCCAGTGACGACTCCCAATTATCCCTTGAATATAATTAGGCCTCCCACTAATCACAGGCACCGAGGCTCCCACTCCCCACCCCCTGGCTTCCCAGCTAGCACTCAGTCAGGCGTAACCACTCCACGTGCTCTGGCGGCACTGGTGTTCACCCTTCCACACCCTGGGGATTCTCTTGGCGGCTCCCAAGGCACCTTCCCTGGGGCGCCACAGCCCGCAGCCTGTGCTCCGAAATAGGTTTCAGTCTCTCTGCCTTTGGCTCCCTTCACTAACCACACTTGGCGCCGATCTTCCCATACACAAACTATAATTAGTCAAGTATCTGTTTCTTGTTCTTTTTTATATACTTTTTAAAAATCTATGCTTCCTTGTACCTTTCTTCTCATATTCATTCAATATTGCTGTGAACCGAAGCAGAAAACATGCCCTTCACTAACAGTTAGATTGTGAGGTCCGGGACTGTTTACATACCAGGAATGCTATGAAATCTTGAACCTCTTAAACCACGGACTTTCCATACATACATGTATTCATTCACCCAATTTTCACTGATAACTGTGAGGACAGCACTATATAAATTTACAGTATATATTATTTGGACCACAAAAAGCTTTCAACTCAGTGAGAAATGAAACAAATAATTCAGGCATTATGTGAAAAATGTCACCTAAGGTAATTTCAAGAGTTGAAAGCTTATTTGTTGATGTGATAATCAGAGTTGGAATCATAAATAAGAATGTATCTGAGCAGGAATAAAAATTACAATGACTAGAAGTGACAAGAGGTGGTATTCCAGGAATGAAAGACAGAAAAAGCAGTAGGGTGTGGAATATATGAGCCATGATGGTGCAGTGATCAGCTGGTTCAATCAGGGCAGAAGCCTGGCAACTATGTTACAACATGTTTAATACATGCCCAATGCCAGCACCATTATTTCATTTTATTTCTTTAAGTGTCACCTGTGAAATGGGTTCACTCAGTAAGGATTCTGGAATCCTGCCACTATTCCTGACTGTAGTAACTATTAATAAATGAATATTTATTATTTGGAATATTCCAAATATTTGGAAATCTCTGTTTCTTTGAATATAAACAAAAGTCTAGAATATAGACAAAAGTCTAGTCTAGCTTTTTCTTTAAAGCTCCCAATATTCACTGTATTTTGTTTCCTTCTTTCATAACACTACTCCCCATTAATTTTATTTGTATTTACTGATTCTATCCCCTTCTCTGTGAACAGCGCAAAGGCTCTGTGGGAGTAAGAGGTCATGTCTATGTTCTCTACCACTGTGGCGCCAATGCCAAGTTCATTGGGGATATGTTTTGAAAATGATTAAAGTGCTTTTCTAGTTTGCATTTTTAAGAACACAATTTTTTTGTAGTTCACTCAAGGTACCTAATTGCATGTGACGAGGTAGAGGGTGAGATTGTTTTAGATGAAATGCAAAAAAGAAAAACATCAAGATAAAATTCAGCTTTTGATATTCAACATACGATTTTGCAGCACACATAAGCCTTATAAAACTGACCATTATTGTGGGAGATACTGTCTAAGTTTCTTTGGCTCTTCCTTTAAGGTAACAAAGGTCAGACCTAACAGTGCAGACAGGAAAAGGCTACAGGGTCCCAGGCCACTTCCTCTCTCTGGCCTCAGAGAATCGAGGAGAACAGGAATGCTGAAGAGCTGCTCCAGTGGAGGTGAACTGACATTCCTAGACTAGTTCCAGAGCACAGGAGAGGCATCGGGAAGTGAACATGACCTTGCTGGCTGACTGAGGCTGGCTCCCCCATTAGCCCAGTCTCCATAACTAGAGAAGGAAGCTTCCTTTCAAGGTAATCCATACAACCATGGGTTCCAGCTCAGTCTCGTAGGATCTTGGGTTTGGTGTGCCATACTGCTCACACAACTGCACATGGCCAGAAGGTCAAGTTGAGAACAATGAAGACCTTGGAACAGCCACCAGCGTAATCCACAGGCATCCAAAGCCCAGGATTCAGGTGAATCAGGGCAGCTAGGGTCTGATGGTCAAGGGGCCAAACGTGGCCAAGGCAGCCTGCCAGAGCAGATCGGCTTCTATCAGAGTAGGACAGGAATCATATTGGCTGCAGATGTCAATGGGAAATAATCGGTACACCCAAATGGAAGGTGCAGAGACCAAGAGTGACAACACGATGGTAAAACAGAAAACCTACTGTTTTACCACAGTGTCAAATGTAACTCCCTTCCCAGCGCTCTGTGGAACTGTGTTAGGGAGTGAGAGGGCAGCAATTTTGTCCATGAGGTTTGTTGTTGTTGTTGTTACATTGGGGGATTTTAATCTTCTTATTTATTTTTTAACTTTTAAAATTTTGTGTTTTTAATTATTACGGGTATATACTAGCTAGCTGTATATATATATATATATAATATATATAATAGGGTATATGTGTTTCGATACAGACATACAATCTGCATTAATCAAATTGGGGTAATTGGAGTATTCATCACCTCAAGCATTTATTATTTGTTTGTGTTAGAAACAGAATGCTGACTCTAAGTAAAGTTTGTTTTATCCTATTTCACCTACACTTGAAAAAAGATTGGTCACTAATTTTTAACCAACAGAGGAAGGCACGATTAGTTTTTCTATGTGTGCGGTATGTAGGGGTATAGGCATCTGTGCCCTTGCAAGGTCAATCAGTCTTCCATTTTGTAAAGGCAAGTTTAAAGTCTTTTGTGAGTTAGAATGGAAAAATCCTGGCTCGGCGCCTGTGACTCAAGCGGCTAAGGCTCCAGCCACGTACACCTGAGCTGGTGGGTTCGAATCCAGCCTGGGCCGCCAAAAAACAATGACTGCAACCAAAAAAATGGCCACGTATTGTAGCGGGTGCCTATAGTCCCAGTTACTTGGGAGGCAGAGCCAGGAGACTCGCTTGAGCCCAGGAATTGGAGAATTGGAGGTTGCTGTGAACTGTGATGCCACATCAATCTATCCAGGGTGACAGCTTGAGGCTGTCTTAAAAAAAAAAAAAAAAAAAGGAAAAATCCTGGTGGATTTTTAAGAGGATTAACTGCCTCCACATCATCAGTTAAAAGGATTATTACTTAGCATACGAATAACTTTAGTAAAGTAGTTATCAGTTAAGCCAGTTAAACCTTAGCCCATAAGGAAAGTTTTACATAATAAGTGGTTATCAGCTAGTCCAATTTATCCATAGACCTGTAAGTACCAGGCAGTAAAAGGCCTGGGGTCAGGTTCAAGTCATATGTTTATTGACTAAGTCATAAGATTAAGTCATGTGCTTGCTGATTAAGTTATGTGCCTATATAAGCCTTTCTGGAAGAAATAAATTTGCTATAATGCCTGAGCAAGCTTCAGCCATCAATCATTCCATCTGTGGTGCTGCCTCTGCATCATTGATCAGGAGGGCTGGGTGGCAGCAACAGCAATAGGTGTAAGAGTAGACCATGGCATTTACTTACACCATCTTTAATAACATAGTGTCGGAAACATGTCTCTGATCAACAAACATCTTTATTCTAATGCCTAAAATAATTAAAGGGATCCCTAAAGAGCTATAATCCTTTTATTTCGGTGTATTGCCATGAGTGAAAAAGAGACACAAATGACATTTTTAGTCATGGCTGCCCAGCTATGAAGCACTCAGAGGAATAGATTTAAGAAAACAGCACTGTTTTTGGAGGCCAAAACCCAAAGCCTAATGAGTCACTAACTTTGTCTAAGCCGACTTAAACTCACTACCCGAGGATAGCAAATGAAATAAGAGGATTCCATTGCGCTCAGGAGCCACTGACAAGTCCTGTGTCAGTATTTAAGAAAATCTCATAATAGAATTGGTAACATTCATAATTGGCTCAACAGTTTGCAAAGCATGGTCATTTACACTATGGCCTGGGACTCACCAGCAGGACAGCACATGGTGTTTTATTTACTATTAAAAGAAAGGGCTCTGAAAAGGTCCGTGGATCAGTCTCTCACTCGGAGCTAGTCTTGGTATACCAGGTGATTGGAAACAGCTCTGTCTGTGCACAGCTGCCACACGCTCCTAACACCAGCAAATTTAAACACTGGGGAGTCCTGTTATATTTCCTTCTCTACCATTCTATTTGATTTTTGACCTTCCGAAGAACATCAATACTTTTTGAAATTCAATTGATATTTAAAAACTTGGTTCACTAATATATAGCAACAGCTGTTGCCTGAAGTGGCTATGTCCCCAAACTATCTTTTTGTCTGCTTTCTCTTTGGGGAGACTCTTTCATGAATTGTACAACTCTACTTGCTGGCTGTTTAGAATGCAAAGAACAATTCTGCAAATATTATCTTATACCTAACACAATTTTCAAATAACTTTCTGAAAAAAAACTTAGTATAAAATATATGTATATATAACACGTGTGTCCATGTGAAAGAACTATGTATAGTTGCCTAAGTTCATAACCTAACTTATTTTTAAACATCAATATTTAAACATTTTTTCTTCACTCTTTAATATAGATATATATTCTTTCAAAATACAACTATGTTTATGAAGCCAGAGACATTTTTATTTATCAGAACTTTATCAAGACTCAGTTACCATATAGTAAAATCCAGTGACTGAAGGCAGAGTTGCTCCTGGTTCTGCCTGTCCAAGACCCTGCCACACATCCCCCCAACAACCCACATGTCAGCCAGTCCATCTTATAGGCTCCCTATACAGGCATACACACTGTTTTATCTGTTTTCTAGGGAAGCCACATCATACATTTACATCATAAAGCTTAGAGCACTTAAAAACTATATTTAAAAATCACATGTGTGGGTAGACAGTATCTTTCAGCTTCATTTTTAGTAAAAAGTACATTACAAAAGATTTCATACAAAGGTCTTACTAGTTCTGTGGTTATGCCCAAACCACAGTTAAGTCCAAAATCTGAAGCACATACCTGGCAGCAGATTCTATTTGGAGTTCCTTTACAACCACAGGAGAGCCTGACATGCATGGATGACCCCTGTGCCAACCACACACACGACCACCCCAAACACTACCAACCACACACACAGCCAACCAGGCACACAGCCAACCATGCACACGACCAACCACACAACCAACCATGCACAGGACCAACCATGCACACCACCAACCACACACACAAACAACCACGCACACCACCAACCACACACATTACCAACCACACACACCACCAACCACGCACACCACCAAACCACACACACCAACCATGCACACCACTAAGCACGCACACTACCAACCACACACACCAACCACACACACCACCAACCACGCACACGACCAACCACACATACCACCAACCACACACACCACCCACCATGCACACCACCCACCACACACACCACCAACCACATACATGACTAACCACACACATTACTAACCATGCCCACTGCTCAGTGTTCCTATGGACTTCATGTCTGCTTACATGCAGGACATTGGAGCAGTTTGATGATCTTTCCTATAAATATATCTAGCAGCAGCTTGGGTAAGCAATAGCAAACGTACAATCTGAAAATTTACATAGTGATTGTAATAAAATCCCTAAAATTCCCAGGGAAAATTTGATTAGATTACCAAGATACGTCATGCTCCTCATTTTCTTCCCATGAGATTTGGCTACAATAATGGTGATTTAGACAGAACTGCAGCAAAATAAAGTTAAAATTCTTTTTTTCATTTTCAAATGAAATGAAAGGAACTCTCACTCATTCAACAGTAGGGGTTATTCTGTTTTGTTTAGTGAAATACACTGTGTTCATTTTTTTATCTCAATACCATGTCAAAAGAAATCTGAATTCAGCAACTAAAAAAATAAGTTAAAATATCTTCATTTCCACAGTTATTTCAGGATTGCTCCAGAGTTATGCTATGAAAAATCAATTGTGTACTGTGAACAAAAGAACAAGTTCTTGCCTTGGATTTTAATTCAGTGTATTTCCTTATGAAAAGTTTATTTTTTTTAATTTTGGAAATAACATGCTAGTTGTCAGCTGCCTTACGAATGTGTTCAGCGAAGGTCAGAATTGGCCCTGCCTCTTCTCCTCTCCCTTGCCTTACTCTTCCGGTGGCTTGATGGTGTCTGCCTGCTCCATCTTCCAGCCCTCTCACAGACTCAGGCTGTGATCCCTTCCTCTAAATGAGAGGAGTACTACGACAGATTCTGAGGTGGAGGAATAGTAAATCATCTGTCCACTCAGGCATTGACCATTTTGACATAGCATGTATAGAAGGTCCAGCCCAGGCTTTTGAGTCCCATGGGATCACCAGTCTTGGTACTCGTAGGCTGATTTACCACATTTTCTGGTTAGAGTCCTTACCTGACACAGCTATCTTCCTGCCCTGGCATGTTAGAGTGCACCATCTTGAATCACTGATTTCTAGCCTGTCTCTGCTGATAAGGCCCCAACATCCTCTTTTCCTCAGGTTCGAAGACTTTCTGGAAGCCCTTCTTCTATGCAGGGATTGAGGGGTAACAGTGATTAACTATCAATCAATGTAAGGTCCCCAAAAGTGTCCAGTGTCCAGTGACATTGTTAAGTAGGAATTTGGGGAGTATTTTTATAATAACATTTAGGATACTTCAAATTATTGATGTATTTAAAAGACATTTAGCGGGGTGCCTGTGGCTCATCGAGTAGGGCACCAGCCCCATATACAGAAGGTGGAGGGTTCAAACCCAGGTTTGGCTGAACTGAAAAACAGAAAAATAGCTAGGCGTTGTGGCGGGCGCCTGTAGTCCCAGCTACTTGGGAGGCTGAGGCAAGAGAATCGCCTAAGTCCAGGAGCTGGAGGTTGCTATGAGCTGTGTGATGCCACGGCACTCTACTGAGGGTGATAAAGTGAGACTCTGTCCCTACAAAATATAAATAAATAAATAAATAATAAAAGACATTTAGCATTTAATTTTAATAAGATATGAATACCTTCAAACCTCATAGCTCATAAAACCTGGGAATATGTCTTAACCATGCATAAAAAATGACTCAAATCTGTTCTTCTCTTCAGGGCTCTTAATGATTTGTCTCGTAATTAGTACACACAATTACCAATAAGCTTCATTTGATGTCTAGTGTAATATTGGGAGCAACTTATTTAAATTTACTTTTAACTAGAGCAGCTACTAGGTTTCTTGTAATTATCTTTAATGCAACACAAATCATGCATTATTAAATGTGATTCCATTGCTAAAGAGAGAGGCTATTAAATGGTCTAATGATAAGGGCTAACATTATGGTAAGAATCATCTGGTGCCATATTGGGGCATGTAGAATTAAAATGGTAGCACAAATTAAATTCTTTAGATGTGAAATAATATATTATCCACAATGGCAAAGAACTTTTTTAAAAATAATAACTTCTGAATTGTCAGATACAGGGCAAGGATTATTTACCTTTAAAGGCTTTTAGCATAACATTCTGTTGTCCACTCATTGGTTTCTAAAATAGCTTATTTACAATTTTAACTGCTATGGCCAAAGAAATACTAAATTGAAGGGAATATATAGTCAATTCAAATAAGGTACATCTTTCAAATTTTAAATATGATCACCATTACAGATTCCCTTCTTGTAAATTGGAACAATAACCTGTTTCCGTGACTTATATTTCCAATATGCTTTAGACTGCCCATCACATGAGCTCAAGGGTCTAGTGGGAACACTTCAGCATGTTTCAATTTTGAATTCTTTGAGTTCCACAGGCATAGTTTCCTCTGGTCTAGTTCTTTAAAGCCCAAAGTGTGTGGAAAGTTAATGACCTGGCAGTAAATTAGCACAATAAACACGTTATGCATCTGTTATCCAGGTCCTCCTAAGACTTACCTATCATGTGCACTTGCAAAGCACACTACTTGAGTCCTGACATCTTACCGGCACGCCTGTCTTTGCCAAACGTGCTTTAAACTCAAGTGGCCAGACGCTGCAGGACCACACCAGTCTGTTCAGAACACACGGACGTGCTTTGGATGTTTGGTGTCTCCAAATCCCACCATGAAATCTCATTCCTACTGTCAGAGGTAGGGCAGATTGGGAGGAATGTGGGTTCCAGGGGCAGATCCCTCATGAATGGCACTGTGGCTTCTCCCTGATAATAAGTAAGTTCTCCCTTTTTCAGTTCATGCAAGAGCTGGTTGTCTAAAGAGCCTGTCCCCATTTGCTTCTTCTTTTGCTCCTTCTCTCACCCCAGGACACACCTGCTCCCCCTTCATCTTCTGCCTTGATGGGAAGCTCCCTGAAGCCCTCACTGGAAATAGGGTCTGGGGCCGTGCTTGTACCATCTGTAGAAGCATGAGCCAAGTAAACCTCTATCTTTGCAAATTGCCCAGCCTCGGACATTTCCTTCATAGCAACGCATAACAGACTAGCACACACATGTTCCTAGAAAGCTGTATAGAAGTGAGGTCTTTAAAAATCAAACTGTATCTTGATTGCACTAAAAGAAAATTGTCCTATTTAAAAAGACATTATTGTATCTTCATAAGCAAAGAATCCTTTTGAAAAGCAAAGAATTCTTTTGAAAAGTTGATAATCACTCAGAGTTATTTTTGTTTTAGCAAGTTTGAATTTCAGTATAGTAAATGAAATAAGGGACACTTGTTATATATAATTAAATAATAATAGCAATACCTTATATTTGTATATTGTGATAAAAAAATAAAAACCACTAGCTTTGGAACCAGCTGCATCTGGGCTAAAATCCAGCCCAACAGCCATTTACTAGCACCTGCTCTCACTTACCTTTTGTTTCTTCACATGCAAAATGATAATAACATACGTTTCTTAGGGCTGAAATGACAATTCCACACGAAAACACAGAAGCACAGAGCATTATACCTGATGCACTGTTCTCAGTCTTACCATTTCTCCTGAGCCTCTAGATCAGTGGTTCTCAACCTTCCTAATACTGTGGCCACTTAATATAGTTCCTCATGTTGTGGTGACCCCCAACCATAAAATTACTGTAATTTTGCTACTGTTATGAATCATAATGTAAATATCTGATATGCAGGATGGTCTTAGGTGACCCCTGTGAAAGGGTCATTTGACCCCCAAAGGGGTTGCGACCCACAGGTTGAGAACCGCTGGTCTAGATACACTATCCTTTTTGATCCTGTCAGTGATGTGAGGGAAATTACTTGGGTCTTAATTGTGTGGACGAGAGATGAAATTCAATGAAAGTAAGTTATCTGCTCATAGTAACTTGAAATCAAATGATAATGTTTTTTGATTACCATGAAAATAGGAAGTGAGAGAAAGAGGGTAGAAAATCACAGTGAAGTTGCTTCCTCCGTGTTACCACATCTGGCCTTTTTCCTAATTTTCACATCTCAGCAACAGTGATTTTTCTGTCACTGGGAAATCCTCCTATTCGGAGTCAATTCCACATTCTTAATAGGGACAGGCTGAGGAAGCTTAGAGGGATCTGGGGAAATTTCAACTCTATTTCCCAGAAAGACAATACCGGCACTCACCACACGCAGTGTTTCAAACACAGCACAGGAGGCAGCTTTCCAGTCCCAGGGGCAGGGCGGGGGGACGGGAGGGACCCGCAATGTGGGGAAATGGTAGCTTCTTACACTTGAGGACACAAGAGGATAAAAATGAAAGAAAAGCAAGTCAAATAAGTTCTCGGTATTTCATGTGAAGCAAAAAAGAGCTACTTATATATTATTTACAAACACATGCCAGCTGCATATTAATGCTAAATAGAAAGAAGCCATGTTTAAATTGATTTTTATAAAACTAACCACAAAAATGCATGGTGTACACAGAATGCTTTGTAACGAAAAGCACAGGTTTACTCTGTCAACGGTTGTAAAACCAGCAACTTATATAGAATGACAATTTAATATAAATACTCTTCATATTCTCTCACTCTAAAGAAAACTCCTTAAATTATAATAGCTTTGGTGGCTTTCTCGAACTAAATGGACATCTACATTTGTTGTGAACCCCAGGTTTCAACATCCACTACTTTCTGGAAATAATTCATCAACACCTCAGGCAACAATTTAAAAGACTTACATTCACAGATATGGAATAAATATCACAGCTTACACAGTAATGGCTATTGTTATTACAGGTGGACAGAGACAACTTCATAAAGGGAATCTTTATCACAGCTCAATTTAAAATTGTCAAGATGTGGGATCAACCCAAGTTCCCATCAACCCATGAGTGGATTAATAAACTGAGGTATGTGTGTATCATGGAGCACAATTCACCATAAAACGCAGGATGAATTTGGAGAACATTCTCAGTAAAGTACCTCAAGAATGAAAAAGCAAGCATTCCAATACATGCCCACGGGGAAGGAAAATCTGAACTAAACTCAAGTGAGGGACAGAGGGCAGGAAGGGAGAGGGGAGGACGAAGGGGGATTGATAAGCTATCACTTAACAGGCATAATTAAAGGGTATACAGCACACTCGCTGGGTGAAGGGCTCAACTACAACTTAGACTTTACCTAACAAATGCAAACAATGCAATCTAATCATTTATTCCCTCATTAATCTGAAATAAAAAATATGGTATGCACATAGGAAAAGGAAAATTTGAAAACAGTATTAATAATAACAAGAGTTAAATGCCCTCCAGCACTACTTATTAGATTGGGCCTTGTACAGTACTTTGACAATGATTCTAAAATTGTCAGTGTCAAATGAGCACGTTAATAATAATAGTGACTCTTCTATTCAAAGAATAAAGCCATTATAAGGAGTGTTAGAATGGTCAGTGGGCATTTTAATTTTTTATATTAGATGATATAAGATAAAGTGTGTGGGTTAAGACACTGGGTTCTGGGTTTAAACTCCAGCTTAATCCCTTATTAATTCTGACATTAGACAAATATGAATTTTTAAATATGGAAAAAGTACCCTCACCCATTTCTTAGAAAATTAAATAAGTTAAGGGATATAAGTTCTTAGCACATCATCTGGCACATATTAAGTATTCAATAAATAAAACTCTTCTAATGCACTCTGGACTGCATGCATTCATACACCCATGCACACACACCACACACACCCCAAACAACCACCCTGTGAGTGTACCAATATTTTTATATTCATTCTTTATAATCACTCCTTAGCTGAATGTTATCCAGTCTCATGCAGCTCTGACTACTATTTATTCATTGATGATTTTCAAATATATATCTCCAATATAGAAAGAAAATAATAACAACAAGAGTTATCATATCTTGAACTCAGCCACCATGTGAAGTGGTATATATGAACTTTCTCATCTTTCTTTCAAAAACTTATGAGGTAGGTACTGCTATTATTCTCACCATTTTGAAAATGAGTAAGAAGCATTTCATATCAAAGGGAGTTTAAACAAATTGCCGACAGAACAACACTAATAGATGGCATAGTCAGGTTCACATCAGGTCTAACAGACTTCCCAGCCTACTTTCCTACTAAATAGGGCTTACACCGTCTGTCAATTCTTAGTGAGTTAATTTCATGAATCTCAGAATCCTTCACAGATATTATATTCAAGTATTGCAGAAATAAGGTTGAGAAGGATAGTGAATTCCAAAAAAATACCAAAGAAAGTATGATACCAAGCAATTATTGAGCGTTTATTAGCATTATCCTGAGGGCATCGCACGTCTGTCCCTGTGAGGCTGGTCACTATGTTGACATTCCCATCATCAGCACAAGAACATGATGCACAGAGACTGAGAAACCTGCTGGGGGCGCTCACGGTCAGTAGGTACCGCAGCATGAGTAGAACCCAGGTGCTCGCTCGGAGCCTAAGCTTCTCACTCAAGAGTTCCCCATGAAAATAGCATCTGAAGGGCTGCAGATCACTCTCGGTGAGGCAGGGACTGCACAAATGCACACTCCAGCACCTCGGCCAGGGAGGGTTGCAGAAGCCAAGGATAGATTCATCACTGGCTCCAGAGCACTGACTGTCACAAAAATACCTACTTACAATTACTGATAACAGCTTGATCCACAGAAATATATTATTTAGAATGACAGCAAGGAAGCATTGGTTCAAATTCATCCTTGCCTTTAGAAAAGTGAGAACAGCTAAGAGTCAATTATAATCCATCAAAACATCAATCTTCTTCTATTCCTCTTTCATATCCAGACACTGACCATAAAGCAAGTTTGTTACCTTGACTTGGAACAAACATTTCTTCTTCCTACTTCTTTACTGCATTATAAAAAGAAAAATAGTACTCATCACATAAAACTTCTGTTTATCTCATCTCAAAGGACAGAAAATATTGCATATATTTTGAAGAGTGAATAGACTCAACATATAAAAGGTTAGCAGTCAAGCCCATCATCATGCATTTGATAGTCCATATTGCAAATAAAATTATGAAGGTAAAGCTGCTACTGGAAAAAAATATTAAAAATACAGCTTCAACACAAAGCAAATGTAAAAGCTTTAAGATTAATTGTTCCAGTTCTTTTACACATAATAAAACATACATATACATATAGAGAGAGAGTCTGAAGTAGAAAGAAAATCTGACCTAGTTTCCCAAGTCTTAAATTCCAATTCTAAGGCATCAGATTTCTTAAGAGGGAGCTAGAAAAGGTACACGTGCTTCAGTTCTTGTCCACATACTATGTAAAAGAATATTATGAACCAAGAACTGAAACAAATAAATATTTCATCCAGCTTCCTAAGATACATCAGATTCCATACATGTCCACTACTGACATAGGACCAACTTGATTTTCAACAAATTTTGTCTCCTTCAACTACTTGCCATCAATACATTTCAAATGTGAGCCAGAATCTCAGCATTGTCTTTTAATGGTGTAATAGAGCAAACATGATCCATCTGCATCCATATTATCCCTTGACACTCATGGAATTAAAATTTAAATGGAATTTAGTTGTTTAGAATTTTTAAAAAATCACCACCTTCATAACCAAAAGAACATTGTTTTGAAAACTGGTGACTGACTATATTTAAAATAAATCCAAAAGTTGCATTTTGATTTTCTAATGTCTGCTTTTATTTGAGGATTTTGGAGAACTGTGACAGTGGTGGTTTATAAAACCAACAGTGTAGTTCTGATTATCTGTAAAACAGCATCTCTATTTTCAAATTAACACTAAATCACCTTTACACAAATTTCTTTATCGAGAAACAGTATATAAGTAAAATTCCTAGGAAACTTGGGGTATAATAACATAAATTATCACAATGCTCAGCATCTCCTATTGAACTCTGCAGGACTTCTCATTAAAATACCTCCCACTCTTTTGTCTTCACCACCACCCTACTAAGAAAACAAAACAAAAAAACTTCAAAAACCTCACTTCCAGATAGGATAAAATCTTCCCATCCTCATTTCCTTTCACTCTGGCCTTAAAACATTTCTCCCATACTTTTTCTTCTTCTTTTTTTTTGGTCTGTTTTAGCCAAAATATTAAACAACTTTCCAGTATTGGTTGAACATCTCCTCTTTGGTAAAACATTCTTTGATGTCTTTTCCCAATCATGATTAATTATTTGCATAGCATGCACTCTCTACAGCACGTCTTCCATAACACATGCTGTCTTTTTTTTTTTAATTTTTTTTTTGGGGGGGGATTAGAGACAGAGTCTCACTTTGTCACCCTTG
Source organism: Arctocebus calabarensis (assembly GCA_963573935.1). Taxonomy (NCBI): domain Eukaryota; kingdom Metazoa; phylum Chordata; class Mammalia; order Primates; family Lorisidae; genus Arctocebus; species Arctocebus calabarensis. Next base: position 23,814 of record CAUYON010077468.1, on the reverse strand, counting down.
GTAGAGTGCCATAGCTTCATGGCTCACAGCAACCTCCAGCTCCTGGACTTAGGCAATTCTATTGTCTCAGTCTCCCAAGTAACTGGGACTATAGGCGCCTGCCACAACGCCCGGCTATTTTTCTGTTGCAGTTCGGCAGGGTCAGGTTTGAACCTGCCACCCTTGGTATATGGGGCCGGCACCCTACTCACTGAGCCATAGGCACCGCCCCACATGCTGTCTTATTTAGCACAGAGAGCAGGTTTCTACATCTCATTCATCAATGGCCACACAGTGCACACATAGTTAGTCATCAGAGTGTAACAATTTCTAAGATCGGGAGCACGTACTACCACAAGTATTTTCCTGGCTTCTTATTTCATGGTTAACAATGTAATTAATCCACTCTTTAAAAAGTCTTCCTGATCAAATTCAAGCCAAAGAAATCTGGTGTAGCCATTATCATATCAAATAATACAGACCTAAAGGCAACAAAAGTAAAGAAAGACAAAGATGGTTATTATACAGTGGTAAAGGAAACAAGTCAACAAAAAGACATAACAATTCTAAATATTTATGCACCTAATACAGGTGCACTCAGATTTATAAAGCAAACTCTATTAGATCTAAACAAAGTGATAAATAGCAACAGTGTAATAGGGACTTCACCCCACTGACAGAACTAGACAGATTCTCCAAGCAGAAAATAAATAATCACAGGACTTCAATGAGACTATAGAGCATGGGCCTAGCAGACACTTACAGAAGATTCTATCCCAAAACTACTGAATATAAATTCTTCTCATCAGCATGCAGAACTTTCTCCAAGACTGATCACATATTAGCCATAAAACATGTCTCAACAAATTAAAAAATAGAAATTATAACATATATCTTCTCAGAATACAGTGGAATAAAATTAGAAACCAACTCCAACAGAATACTTCTAAACAAAGTCATGGGAATTAAACAACTTGGGGCTGAATGATTATTCAGTTAAGGAGGAAATGAAGATGGAAGTCTTAAGATTCTTTGAACTAAATAGTAAAGGGAACACAAGTTATCAACATCTGTGGGATTAAGCAAGAGCAGTTCTAAGAGAAAAAGGAAGAGCAAACCAATCCCCAAATCCATCAGAAGAAAAGAAATAGCTAGGTCATAGCAGAAATTGATGAAATAATGAATTGATAACAAAAAAATTATACAGAATATTAATGAAACAAAAAGCAGAAGATAAAGTGAATTGACAGACCTCTTGCTACATTAACCAAAGGAAAAGACCCTAATAAACAATCAGAAATGAAAAAGGAGATAATAACATCATCTTTGAATACTATAAAAAAACTCAATGTACATAACCTGGAAAATTCTGAGGAAATAAATACACAACCTCCCTAGACTCAACTGGGAAGAAGTAGAACTCCTACACAGACCAATATCAAGTAATACAACTGAAGCCACCATAAAATACCTTCCAACAAAGAAAGTCCCAGAACCGATGGCTTCACAGCCAAATTTCACCAGATGTACAAAGAGAAACTGATCTGTACTGCAGAAATTATATCATAACATCAAGAAGGAAGGCCTCTCCCCCAACTCATTCTATGAAGACAGAGTTATCACCCAGACACAAAAGAAAATTATAGGCCAATATTCCTTCTGAATATCCATGTGAAAATTCTCAATAAAATTCTAACAAACCAAATACTGCAGCACATCAAACAAATAATCCACCATGACCAAGCAGGCTTCATCCCAGGGATGCAAGGTTGGTTCAACATATACAAATCTATAAATGTAAATCAGCACATAAACAGAAGCAAAACAAATATGATATGACCATCTCAACAGTCACAGAGAAATCATTTGGCCAAATTCAGCAGCTTGTTATGATAAGAACTCTTAATAAAATAGGTAGTGATGGAACAATCTCAAAACTATAAAAGCCATATATGACAAACTAACAGCCAACATTGTACTGAACGTGGGAAAATCTGAAGCATTCCTACTTAGATCTAGAATTAGGCAAGTTTTCCCACTATCGCCTCTTCTGTTCAACATAGTACTGAAAGTCCTAGCTAGCAAATCAGACAAGAGAATAAAATCAAGGGTATCCCAAATGGGGACGTAAGGGGTCAAACCATCACTCTTTGCTGACCATATGATCTTATATCTAAAAAAACTTCAAAGATTATTCCAAGAGACTCTTGGAGTTTCTAAATAAATCCAGCAGCATCTCAGGCTACAAAATCAATGTAAACACAAATCAGTAGCATTTCTATATAAAAACAACAGTCAAGCTGAGAATTAAATCAAAGATGCAATTTCTTTCACAGTAGCAACAAAGAAAATAAAATACCTAGGAATATGTTTAACAAAGGAGGCAAAAGACCACTTTAGGGAGAACTATGAGTTACTGAAGAAGGAAATCACAGAGGATGTAAACAAATGGAAAAATATATCATGATCCTGGGTTGGCAGAATCGATGTTGTTAAAATGTCTATACTGCCCCAAATGATCCCATGCACTTCCCATTAATATATCAGCACCATTTTTTGCAGTCCTAGAAAAAAATAATTCTACATTTTGTATGGAACCAGAAAAAAGCCCAAATATCCAAAGTAACCTTAAGCAAAAAGAACTAATCAGGAGACATCATTTTATCAGATTTTAAGCTATACCATAAGGCTCTGGTAACTAAAACTGTATGGTTCTGGTATAACAACAAAGACACAGAGCAATGAATCAGAACAGAGAACCCAGATATAAAAACATTCTCATATCGCCATCTGATCTTTGATAAAACAGACAATAACATACACTAGAGAAAAGAATCCCTGTTCAATAAATGACACTGGGAAAATTGGATAGCCACATGCAGAAGACTCAAACAAGATCCACTTACCTCTTATCACTCACAAAAATTAATTCATGGTGGATAACAGACTTAAACCTAAGGCATGAAACTATAAGAATCCTAGATGAAGAAGTTAGAAAAACTCTTACAGTAATCATACAGTAATACACAAGGAATTTATGAATAAGACCCCAAAGGCAATCACGATAACAACAGAAATGAACACATTGGGGCCTGAATAAATAAAAAAACTTCAGTACAGATAAGAAAATAATAAAAACAAGCAAGTAGAGGACCTACAGAACATGAAAAAGATTTGCATGCTATGCATCTAATAAGGGGCTCTGACAGCAAGAATCTATTAAAAACTCAAGCAAATCTCCAAAAAAAAAAAAAAAAACCCAAAAGTGAGCAAAAGATATGAACAGGAGCTTTTGAAAAGAAGATAGTCTAATGGACAATAAACATGCAAAAATGTTCAGTGTTTCTACTGATCATGGAAACGCTAATCAAAAACACAGTGAGGTACCACCAGTGAGGATGGCTCTTATCAAAAAGTCCCAAAACACCAGACGCTGGTGTGGATGCAGAGAGAAAGGAAACTTTATGCACTGTTGGTGGGACTGCAGACTAGAAAGTAGACCTGGCATTTGATCCAGCAAGCCCACTATTGGATACTGACTCAAAGGGAGGGAAAGTCACTTTAACCCAAAACACACATGCACTTTAATGTTTACTGCTGCACAATTGGCAATCACAAAGAAGCTCCCCAATGTCCACCAATGTATGTGCAGACTGATAAAATGTGGTCTATGTCTACCACGCAGTGCTACTCAACCCTAAAAACAATGGTGAACTCATCAATTTTGTAACACCATGTATGGAAATGGAGATAATTCTAAGTCATGTTTCCCAGGAATAGAAAACAAACACCACGTGTACTCACTAATAAATGAAACAGAGCAACAGAGAGTGAGCAGGTGTGAGGGCAGGAGGGTGATTGCCCACTGAGTGGGCACAGTGCACACCATGCAGGCATGGGGAGCTCTTACAACTTTGACTCACACTGTATGAACAACTCATGTCACCAAAACATGTGAACCTCCATGGTATTCTGGAAAGAAACTCCTTCTTCCCTGAGAACAAGATAACTTCACTATCTCACCCACTACTTCCCTTTAATCATGTCTTCTACTAATCTTCAGGTCACTCCACATTCATGGAAAAAATTAGCTCCTGGCTTACAATATACCTCTCCACCTAACTCATGTAGTAATAATTGAGTGATTGCAATGCATTGAGATAATGTACCCAATTTCTTAGCTTCTTAGTCTTTTTTTATCTGCTTTCTATAAAACAACTACCTCCAAATCATTTCAGCAACCCACTCAGATAACCCTAATCTATCGAAAACCATATGACTCAGAATTAGTTCTGCCTGTAAAATCTTTCAACTATTTTCAGCTCCTTCTTTCCTTTATTTTTTTTTTTTTTAAATCCTGGAGCCTCTGATTTCTTGAGCTGCACATTTTCTGTCAATCTACCAGTTTCTTCCTCCCTTTTTCTTTTTTTAACCAGCTCTGGTAAATCACTTACATTCTCCTTTTACCAAAAATTCCGATCAACTCATTTATGTCTTTCCACAACTCTAGATCACTGATCATTTCTAAAATCTCCCTGTACATTTTTCTTTATACATCTAGACTACATAACACAGAAGAATGAAAAGCTCTGCACGGACAGGCTCGCTCGGTAGTAATTGGTGGTCTCCAGAACCAACAGCTTGCCTAAACCAACTCTTTTAACTCCCAACTAAACCCTGCTCAACTTCTTATAATTTCTCCCTCAGTTAATGTTACCAACAGTTGTTACAGACTCTTCAATTCTAGCATGTTCTCAGCAAAAAGTCACCTTAAACATGTATAAAATCTGCCCACCTTTTCACTTCCCACTGACCCTGCCTTAGGGGACGCTCTGAATATCTCTCATCTAGAGCAAATCTGTGCCTCCTTAGCTGGTCTTCTACTTTCAGTTTTTAAAAATCTGTTTTTCGTGTTCTTCCAAAAGAATCATTTTGGAATTTACATCTCACCATATCACTCACCTGATTAAAAAAAAGAAAAATAGGTCATGAATGGTTTTCTTTACTAAGAGAATAAAATCTAACCTCTTGGCTATAATACAAGATGCTTTGACCCCAAAATAACTCTAAAGGCCTCATCTTCAGCCACTGTTCCTTCAGAGTGTGATCAAGCTTTACTTTCTTTGTGACGCCGGCTCTGGTTTCCTACGGCTTTAAAATAACAAAGCACAGTCAAGCTCTCCCTTCTCTGTACAACCAAAGGCCTTTCCTTTTCCCTCTGTTGCTGCGCTGCTCTTCATGCCTGGCCTTCTCTACCGGTCTGTATGTTTGTCAGAAGCAGGAATCGCGTCATATTCCTAGTTTACCCAGTACATACAACAAGTCCTGACACTCAGCAAGCACCGACATGTGTTTATTGAGTGAGTATACGAGACTCTGTGAGAATGAACTACCCCCGTCAGGTTAAGACCCACTGGCACTCAGATTGACTGGGGGTGCTGGACTTCAGTTCAGAAGCTATTCAACAGCCAATAACGTGGGTGCCACCATATATAACAAGATAAGTGGCAAACTGAAGAAATTACACATATATTTAATACAATTCCACACACAGAAAAACTAGAAAGGAATAAAGAAAATTATAACTAAAAAGCTATAGACAACTAAAAATTAAATTATATGAAATATGTCGGATTTTCTCTTCTCCTCTTTTATTTCGATCTGAAAATAGCTACTTTGTGTTGCAGAATGAATAGGGCTCTGCTATGAGACTTGGCATTTAACCCCATCTCCAGTATTTTTCTGTGACTTTGAATCACTTACTTAATGTTTCCAAGGTTTGAATGGTGCACTTCCACATGTGAACATTAATACACGATACAGGCAGGGCTGTTAGGGGCATCGTGTGAGATCTTTACACACAATGTATAGTTGCTTACAGTCTATATTGGTGGTAGTTCCTTTTCCCCAATGGAGCTAAATATTTTTCTCCCTGTGCTTAAAATGTTTTTTAAAATGCATGTTTAGAATGCGTACGCTTCGTAGTTTGGTTACAAAGTTATCAAGTCTATTCGGTGGTAGTCTTTGGAAAACAATATTTCTGTTCATCTGTGGACAAAATACCCTGGTTTAAAAATATTTTTGTTAAGAAATTAAAAATAATTTTCTTTCCTCAGTAACGTGTAGCCAACTTGAAGATTTTCAATATCAAATTTATTACTAAATTAAGGCTAATGGAAACCAAGCAATGAAAAACAAACAAAAGAAATACAGATGAAATGCATGAAGTCACATGCATGAAAGGCTTACATTGTGTGTGCTTCTAGCCCGGATGTCTCAAAGATATTCTAGCATCCAGTCCCAATCAGGTGCAAGCTGGTCCCACTGCTAGGTCTGGTGGGAGACAACACACCATGTAATTTGTATCCCTGGGTGTGAATCTTGGTTTCTTGATCACCCTTCTGGCCAGACAATAGGAACCTTCACCCCAGAGCTGCTCCCAGATATCTGTACAGCCTGTCCTAGTCCTTGATGAAGAACTTTCTGACAACTATGCAAATATTCTTTCCCTGTGTTTCAGACTCTATTCAGAACCTCCTTCCCTTGAAATTTAATATTATTTGAAAATTTATATATATTATATTGCTAGCCTTCCTCCCTTACCTTTGCTTTTAAATTAATTCAGTAAACATTAATTAAGAATCTATTATTTGCATGTTATTATGCTAGACATCCAGGCCCGGAGTAACAGGGTGGTGGTAAAGGAAGAAGAGAGACACAGACAAAGGGAGAAGGATTGTTCCACAATCCTAGAGCTCGCTGTCTAGTCAAGTGAGAAATATACGAACAAGATGTGATAAGCAAGTAAGATTATCACCTTGTTTGGAGTGTGCCGAGATGTGCAGCGGAAGGTCAGGGATTCTTAAGACTAAAGGTATGTATTTAGGTAATATTTCCAGCATGCAGTGACTACAGGTGCATGACAAAATCTCTTTTGAATTAGAATTAAATATATTTTCTAATTTGTGAATTTATATGAAAGATACACTAAAGGGTACATATAAAGTAAGTTATTTATTTAACACTTTACTTTCATTTTAAGACCACAAAAAGATTCCATATTATCTGGGAAACACAGCATGGATGTTCTCTGTTTTGATTAACAGCAATTACTGAGAGCTGAGTGACTGGGTCAATAAGAGTGACTAAAATCCTTTACCTGGGATTTGCATGGATTTAGAACATGGCCGAGCCTCTGGTCCCAGGGCCACGCCTGTTTGTTTCAATTTCCAGCTGGCCTCTGTTAACCTCCAGTGCTGTTGATCTGCCTGCTGGCCGGCTAACATTCTACAATCTGTCAAAGTCATCACAACTTCACTTCTCTGGCCATGCAGAAATCCGGGAAGAGCTGCAGGTTCCAAAGCTCACTGAAGGTTCCCCCTTTCCAAGTTCCTTCTGCTATATCTTCTGGTTGTTGGCATCAACTTCTTTTGAGATACTTGCATGTTCACACACAGTTGTGAGAAACATGACAGATAGAGCCCTAGTATTCTCTACTCAGCTTTCCACAATGATGACATTTTGCCAAATTATAAGACAGTATCCAACGAGGATATTAACATTAGTATAACACACTCATCTTACTCAGATTTCCCGAGTTTTGCTCTTAGTCATGTGTGGGCATGTGTGAGTTCTACGCACTTTTATCACATGTTCAGGCTCAAGTATCCAAAAAACACCATCACCAATGAGGGTGCCTCGGGTTACTCTTCTGCCACCTCATCCAGCTCTTTCTGCTCGTCCTACACCCCTCTTCCATCACTACTAGCAGCTCCATTTTTATAACATTGTCATTTCAAGAATGTTAGATAAATGACATCACACGGTGCATCATCTCTCACACTCAGCCTAAATCAAGTTGTTGCTTGTAGCAATGCCTCATGCTCCTGTGGTGCTCAGCAGTGTGCCATGGCCGTGTCCCCACATCCTACAGCGCTCTGCACTTAACAGTGACATAAAAGGAGAGATCACATTTTTTTTTAATTGGTGAGCTTGAGCCCAATAGTAAGCTACATATCCTTGGACAACCTTTTTAGCCTTTTTTGTCATGTGTGCATCACATGGAATGTCTTTTGGGACACGACATCTGATGTTACAACATGGTTCTTGACATCAATAATTGGTAGTTAATAGAGTGTTAGCAACTACCAAAGGTAAAAGAATTGGCTAAGACTATTGGGTAAAGTGCCATTTTTCCTCTTTATCTGTGGTCGAGATTCAAGTGAATTCTTTCATGTAAAGACTTCTCAGAGCTTTCTTTGTTCTAATAAATTGCTTGATTTACACCTGCTACCTGAAACTCCGAGATGCATCACAATGACCAATTTTGAAGACTGAGCTGGCTGGCTGGGCATGTGAGAGATGAATGTGCAAGGAAATGAACCTGGACTGCAGTAAACAGTTTGCTGCAAATGTCTTTGTTGTAAAATGATTTTTTGTTCATCTGTGTAGATACCTAGTAATCATATTGAGAGATTAAATGGTAGGCCAGCTTCTAGTTCCTTGATAATTCTCTGTACTTCTTCTCACAATAGCCAACTTGTGGCAGCAGCCTGGCTTCCCATCAACCCATGATGGATAAACAAATTGTGGTATATGTATACCATGGAATAATATAGCCATAACAAGGGGGAGACTTTACATCTTTTAAGCTTGCTTACCTGGATGGTGCTAGAACATATTCTTCTTAGTAAAGTATCTCAAGAATGGAAAAAAAAAAAGTATCTAATGTACTCAATACTATTATGAAACCAATATAGATACACATACATATGAGTGATAAAACACAAAGATAATCTAGAAAGAAAGAGATTGGTGGTGAGGGAGGGGCAGGCAAGTGGCGGTAGGGAATTTGGTGGGATCTTCCCTATTGTACACAACACAAAGGGACATTTCAAAACAACTAAGAGCATATTATAAATGTCTTACCACAAACATAAGTAAGTGAGGTGATGTTTATGTTAATTGGTTTGATTTAAGCATTCCACAATGTATATCAAATCATCACATAATATGTAAATACATACAGTTAAGATTTAATAAAAATTAAGTAGAAGAAAAAGAAATGAAACTGGGATTCTGTCATTTTGAAAATCCACAACTTTGCAGAGCAAAAATGAATATTTTATGGACAGTCATCCATGAAAGAGTGAGATTGCATTAGGAAGATCCACACAGACCCCAATGTGGTCATTCCCAACGTCCAGGCAACAAGGATCTCTCCACTCCTACTGCTTCTCCTCTCCTCTCTGCTGAATCCCAAACTGCATGTTCTTAAAGTGACCTGTGTGCTTTATAAATTAAAAGCATGTAGCTGCCAGTCAAAACTTCTGGTCAGCACAGAGGAAAAACAGTGCTACCATAGCTAATTTAACTGAAGAAACAAAGAAGTTTAATTAGCCTAAATAATTTCATCATGCACAGACATGTAAAAATATCAGTTTTTTTTGTAACGATGAAAATAGGTCCCAAATCCTTATTACTACAGTTATTTATAGATTTGTAGGCACAGAAACCCCAGCCTTGCCCAGGTATCTTCGTTTATAAAGCTGGATAATCACGTGAACATACAGTGCTTGGTACCCAATAAGGACTCAATAATATTCCTGATATAATGACAAATAATGCACATGTAAAAGAACTGAATTTTATACAAGACCATTCTACTTGACTGTTCTTAACATTTTCTTTCACCTTTTACAGAAATCTGACAAAAGAAGTTCATAATTTTGTGTATTTTTCATTTACCTCTTATTGCTTTAGAAAATGAAAGAACTTCACGACCTTACCATGAATCTCCAGACAGCTAATGATTGTTAGAGAACATGGCCTCTCTAGTTAGACAGAGCTTGTGCTGTGATTCTAACCCATTGTCTGACATTGAGAAGGTACACACCTTTTCTACATCCCAGTCCCCTCATCCTGCAAACTGAGATCAGAATATTGAGCTCACAGGCTTATTTTTAGAACTAAGTGCAACAAACAAACAAACAAAAACAAACTAAATACAACAATGTAAGTAAGATTCTAGGCACTGTGCTTGATACATCCACTCATTTCTACAAAATTTACATTTTATTATAACTGCAAAAAGTATGCTCAGCAAACCAAACCTTGATGAACCAGACCTGTATTTCAAAAATAGTAAAATAGGCCATATTTCAATGCATCTTCTCTGAATGTATACAATAATGTTCTGATGCTGCTCTCAGAATAAATGCATGCTTATTCTGCCATAGCAAATAGGAAGGCATTATAATCATCTATGTGGACAATATAACCATATCATTATATATTAAGAGTTCCATTAGGAATTAAATAGTACTACTATCTAGCTAATTGCTAAAGTAATGACTTAATACAAATTATGCTTGAACTATTTTAGTATTTTACTATTTTCCCCAGGGGCACATTTTCATAGAAGGAAGAAAATGCCAACCTGATTATGTATAGCTTCCCAAATATTCATAAGGCAAAAAGAATGGATACTGAAAATGTAAATCTCTGAATTACCTAAAAGTCTCTGTTTAGTACTTTAAAAAATCTCGATCTTTATCATAAACCAGTTCTTCTCTCATACCATTACAATTTTTAAATATATAACTCAGTCATTCCAAATCCATTTACTCTGAGAGATCAATTGTTTGTTGACAAGGCTTTAGCCAGAAAAAAACCTACAGTAACTCTCTAAAGCGCTGTCTGCTGAAATGTTTCCTGATTTTTGAGTGATGCATAATCATTTGTGCTGCTATAAAGTGACAATGACCTCTATTTTTTGGCGAGAGGAATAAAACAATCCAATTAAAAGAAGTTCATTGTAACAGGCACTTAACTCGAGGATAAAACTATAGAATACTGCACGTATAGTAACCAGGTAACCTAAGCTGAAAACAGAAAATGTCTTAAGTAGTAGGAAGAGGGGAGGAGAGAAGATGGTGTTTTCGTAAGTCATACACGCTCTTCCATCAGTGTTTACGTCAGCTATCCAGAGGTGTTACCAAAGTCCCCATCGTACTGATGAGGCAAGACACTCCCAGAGTTTAATAACTTGTCCAAAATTGTTGAGAACGTAGCCAGGATTTAATCTGCACCTGCAGATTTTCACATCATCAGGTGTCTAAACAGAAGCTGCGGTACCCAGTGACGTTGTGCAGACCCATTAAGCCTGGGAGTCAGTTTTCATCTTGTTAATAGAAATCTATTTTGCAGGTATAGATTAGCAACATTAATAACAGCTAGAAATTTCTGTATCCTCTTTGAAAGATAGCACTAAGATACCAAGTGTTCTCAATTTAAAAACCAGTGTAGCTTCATAACTACAGCTATTCTATTTTTATAGAATTAAAAAATCCTCACTTTGGGGTGGTGCTTGTGGCTCAAAGGAGTAGGGTGGCAGCCCCATATGCCGGAGGTGGTGGGTTCAAACCCAGCCCCAGCCAAAAACTGCAAAAAAAAAAAAAAAGTCCTCACTCTGCATTAAAAACATCATTACAGGAAATCTCCATTAAAAGACCATCATAATATTTTGAAGAATTGGAAAAAAATAGTTCTTCATTTCGTATCGACCCAGAAAAAAAGAAAGAAAAAAAAACTGTATGACCAAGGCAATTCTTAGTAATGAAAAAAAAAATGCTAAAAGCATCACCCTACCAGACTTCAGACTGTAAGTTCACAGTGATCAAAACAGCATAGCATTGGCACAAAAATAAAGACATAGGCATATGGAACAGAATAGAAAACCAAGAGATAAAACCAGTCTCTACCTGCCATCTGATCTTTGATAAACCAAACAAAAGCACACTGTGGAGAAAAGAATCCCTATTCAATAAATGGTGCTGGGAGACCTGGACAACCACATGTAAAACACGGAAACGCAACCCACACATTTCACCACTGCTAAAAATCAACTCAAGATTTAAAGATTTAAATCCAAAACACAAAACAATAAAAATCCTAGAAGAAAGTGTGGGGAAAACTCTTGAGGTTGTCAGCCTCAAGAAAGACTTTATGAAGAAGATTTCAGTAGCAATGCTACAAAATCGAAAATAAACAAACGAGACTTAATTAAACTGAAAACCTTCTGCACAGCCAAAGACACAACAATTAAAGGAAATAGACAACCTTCTGAATGGGAAAAGATATTTGCATGTTACAAATCTGACAAAGAATTGATAGCTAGGAGCTACAGAGAAACAAATTAATCAACAAAAAAAGAGCAAATAATCCCATCTATCACTGGGCAAGAGACATGAACAGAACCTTCTCTGAGGAAACCAGACAAATGGCTAACAAGTATAAGCCAAAATATTCATTATCCTTAATCATCAGAGAAAAGTCAATCAAAACTAACCCCAGTGAGAATGGCTACATGACAAAGTCCCAAAGCTATAGATGCTGGCGCAGATGTGGAGAGAAGGGAACAGTTGTAAACTAATACAACTTCTTTGGAAAGAAGTATGGAGAATCCTCAAAGAACTCAAACTAGACCTCCCATTTGATCCCGCAATCCCAATACTAGGTATCTACCCAGAAGGAAAAAAAAATGTCTAAGGACATCTGCACTAGACTGTTTATCGTAGCTCAATTTACAAATGCAAAAATGTGGAAACAGCCTAAATGCCCACCAACCCAGGCGTGGATCAACAAGCTGTGGGATATGTACATAGAATGCTGTTTAGCCATTAAAACAGATGGAGACTTTACATCTTTTGTATTAACCCGAATGGAGGTGGAACACATTCTTCTAAGTCAATTATCCCAAGAATGGAAAAGCAAATAGCCAATATACTTAATACTACTATGAAGCCAGTAGATGAGATAAAACACGCCCACTTAAGAAAATAACTCAATTCAATTGAAGGTGGGGGGAGGGGAATGAAGAAGGAGGGAGAAAGAAGGGAGGGGATTGAGTGTTCTCACTGAATGGGCTCACCTTGAGAGTGCCAGCACACCATGACAGGAGACTCTACCCAACAAATACAAATATTGTGACCTAGTTGTTTGTACCCTTTTGTTAATCTGAAACTTATAATAAATAAACAAATCATTTTATTACAATGTTTTGCTTTGTAGTGAAGCACTGACCTCTAGAAGACCCTAATTCTCGTCCCAGATCTGTCAACCATCAGTCTGTTTGCCCTTGGGCACCTCAGTTTCTGACCTGTGAAATGGGATTTCCTGCCTACTTCCTCCACATCAGGGGGAGAAGGAGAGTATCTGTTGAAAAACTGGACAAACTGTTAAAGGTAAAGTGGCGAGAGAAACATTGTTGCTGGGACTAGCACAGCAAAGTGTGGAGTTATTTCACATCTAGATCTTCTCACCTGGTTAGCCGTGTTCAGGGAGTGATCCAATCCTATGTTGTTTCACTAGTGGTTTTATGCTGCTTCTAATAGCTAAGAGTTGGGTCATGGAAGCAAAACTACCTTTGCCCCAACGTGTTAATGACCACGTGTGTGTGTACGAGTCAACAGTACGCACGTGAGGAGTGTACCAGTGACATACCAATCTCAGGCCCGAGAAATCAAAAGCTAACAGAAGCCAAGTTATACGAATAAAATGCAAGACTCTGCCATGGGACCAGATGAAGTTGCTTGTTGTCTAGGTCATTCTTAGGTACTAAAATTGATTTGATAATTATAAAGTCTTTTGGAAGTATTATTTTCTTTTTGTACATCTGATTTACTGATGCTTAACTTCTAGTTTTTATTTTTATGCTAAGAACTTCTGACATTTTAAATCTCAACACTATTTATTAGCATCTTTGCTTTAAGCCAGTATCTAAAAACCGATAGGTCCCTCCATATAGTGACACTTTTCAACCGTCACACACTCCAGCAGTTAGTAATTTTCCACCCCGGTACCTGAAGATGACATTTTGATAAATTTTCAAAGGACTTTCTGAACTATTTATTAGTTCAATACATGAAAAAGTACACCTTCAGTGATGACATTTTGTTCCCTAAATAGCTTCATACCCTTTGTCCATTTTTTTATTTTTAAATAGAGTTACTTACAGTACTGCAAAAAATCACCCACAACTCACAAGTAGCAAATGGCACACTTCTATTCCTCATCTCATCACACTCAAAAACACAGCATTTTTATTCTGAGCTCAAAATTACTTTTCCAGGGGCTGTGCCTGTGGCTCAGTGAGTAGGGCACTGACCCCATATATTGAGGGTGGCGGGTTCAAAACCAGCCATGGCCAAACTGCATCAAAAAATAGCCGGGCATTGTGGCAGGCACCTGTAGTCCCAGCTACTCGGGAGGCTGAGGCAAGAGAATCGCTTTAGCCCAAGAGCTGGAGGTTGCTGTGAGCAGTGTGACGCCACGGCACTCTACCCAGGGCGATAAAGTGAGACTATGTCTCTACAAAAAAAAAAAAAAAAAGGAACAGTGTGTGCACTGTACAGCAGAGCAGCCCAGGGACTGAAGTGTGGCAGCAATACGGGGAGCCCCCACACTGTCCTCACACAATATGCTACCTAGCGAGAAAGACAGAACACATAAACAGCCTGCATGGTGTCAGGTAAATGGAATTACATAAGTACTGTCAACAGACTGCTAGAGCGAAAAGTACAGATGACAGAGTGGTTGTTTCCTACCGGAGTGACCTAGGAAGATGTAAAATTTGAGCAAAGTCTTAAATGGAGGGGCAGTGCACTATTAGAGTAGGTTAACTTCTGTTATGAACAACGCTAACTCTGTGACTTTGACCAATAAAGCTTGCTTTCTCAAGTCGCAGCCATGCAGTCAGCTCCACACAGGCATTCAGGGACCCAGGCTCCAACCATCTGTGGCTGTAGTCTTGCATCTTCAATTGTGGTTTCACGTTTGTTTGGTGTAATCTGGTGGGAGAAGGGGAGAAGAGAGTGAGGACTTTGTGAAGACACATGTGCTGTGAACTGCCTTGGCCCAGAAGCTACACGCATTCCTTCCACTCCCTTTCTTTGGAGAAAAGTGGGCATGCTGTCTAGGTTGCAAGGGGCTGGAAGATGTAGGTTAGTTGTATGCCCAGAAGGAAGGAATGAGTTAGTTTCACATGCATATCTTTTCAACAGGAAAAGATTGGTGAGGGACAGCATTCCAGCAAAGAAATCGCCCTGGGCATGTTACAGAAAGCCAGACAGCCTAGACACACAATCCACGGGGAGGAATCAGCCTGGAAAGGTTGGAAGTTTCTAGATTGAAGAGGGTATGAAATGTTGTAATAAGGAATTTGGACTTTGTCCTATAGGCAGCAGTGGATTCCTGAAGTTTTTCTTGTGGGAATAAATTAAGCAAGCCAAGTTGAAGGGGATTCATCAGCAGAGATCATACAGAATGAGATGAGCTGAGGCCAGGACTTGGACATTCCTTATTTCCCCCCAGGAGCAGGGTGTTTGCTGGAAAAACCAAGAATGAATCAGATGATTAGAAAGACACGATGCTGATAGAAACACAGCACTGGCCACCAGAAGTGGTATCATGAGCCCAAAGTCTCCAGTTTGTGAGGCCTTCCGAATCTTCCTGCCCTGTGATTCTGGGAGATACCATCATTTCTTTTCTTTTCTTTTTTTTTTTTGCAGTTTTTGGCTGGGGCTAGGTTTGAACCCGACACCTCCAGTATATGGGGCCGCACCCTATTCCTTTGAGCCACAGGCGCCGCCCAATACCCGTCATTTTTTTCCAGTATATTCTCTCTTTTTCCTTATCTTCCTTGAATAGCTTCTCTTCCTTTTAGACCGGTGGTTCTCAACCTTCCTAATGCCACGGCCCTTTAATACAGTTCCTGTGGGTTGTGATCCACAGATTGAAAATCGGTGTTTTATTTATTTATTTAATCTATTTTTTTAGAGACAGTCTCACTTTATTGCTCTCAGTGAAGTGCCATGGCATCACAGTTCACAGCAACCTCCAACTCCTGGGCTTAGGTGATTTTCTTGCCTCAGCCTCCCGAGTAGCTGGGACTACTCGGCTATTTTTTTGTTGCAGTTTGGCCAGGGCTGGGTTTGAACCTGCCACCCTCAGTATATGGGGCCAGTGCCGTACCCACGGAGCCACAGGCACTGCCCAAGAGAACTGCTGTTTTAGACAAAGGATTCTTGACTAAGACAAAGGTTATTGGAAGAAATAACTTTTCTTCCAATTTTCTTTTTTTTTTTTTTTTGAGACAGAGTCTCACTCTGTCACCCAGGCTAGAGTGCCATGGCATCATCATAGTTCATAGCAACCTCAAACTCTTGGGCTCAAGCAATTCTCTTGCCTCAGCCTCCCTAGTAGCTGGGACTACAGACGTGTGCCACCCCACATGGCTAGTTTTTCTATTTTTAGTAGAGATGGGCTCTCACTCTTGCTCAGGCTGGTCTTGAACTCCTCAATTCAAGCGATCCACATGCTGTGGCCTCCCAGAGTGCTACGATTACAGGTGTGAGCCCACCTGCAAAGATTTGAGTACTTACTTATACCAGGGAAGGACCCACACCTGTGGGTGAATTTAACCTCCACTCTCCACCTTTTCTCCTGTTTACTCACAGTCTTAGCTGCCTAAACAGAGTCAGAGAGAGCCAGTGGTCAGAGCAGCCCAGGCTTCAGAATCGACACTTCAGTCTCTGCCGTGACTCGTGGGTCAAGGGGTTGATGACCCAGGAGACCAGGGAGGATCCTGGGGCCTAGAAAGTCAATGTGGAGGGTAAATGTGCACATGAATTAGAAGATTCTAAGAGCTTGAGATTAAAATACAATGAAGAGGTTTCTCAAAAAGTGAAATATAGACTTAGCATAGGGTCCAGCAATGCCTGGGTGCATACTGGGAAGAATTGAAATAAGGTATTCAAACAAATACTAGCACAAGAATTTTTACTGTTTGCAACAGCCAAAAGGTGGACACCACTCATATATGTCCATCACCTGATGAATGGATGAATAAAATGTGGTCTTTCCATACAATGGAATGCTATGGCCTCAGGAAAGGTAATGAGGCAGTGATGTACACCAGAACATGGATGAGCCTTAAAAACATTATGCAAGACATAAAAGGAAATATGTTCCCTTATTTCATTTGTATGAAATATCCAGAATAGAAAGGAAAAAAAAAAAAAAAAACTAGCCAGAAAGCAGAGTAGCGGCTACAGAGGGTTGGTGGGTTGGAGGTGGGAGGAGGTGGGAAATGACTAACTTATAGGAAAGGGGTTTCTTTTTGTAGTAGATGAAAATATTTTGGAACTAGATAAAGGTACAACATTGCGAATGTCTTGATTGCTACTGAATTGTTTACTTAAAATGGTTAAAATGCTGAATTTTCTATTATGTGAGCGTTACCTCACGTTTTAAGAAAGGTAATAGCTTAGTGGTAGTTTACTATCTAATTTTCAATAAACTACCTATTTTCAGCCATTTCTTTTTCCCATTGCCTTGCAATCCCCCTATTTTTAGAGATCCCAAGTTTTGCAGGAGTTGGTGGGAACTTTTGTAGGTCAATCAATATTTGCCAGTTTTTTTGCTGTACGTATTAACAATGCTTTGGAGAGGAACAAGAAATGGGTTTCCTTATTTGCTTAATCTTAAAGCATCATATTTTTACATAGTATTTCCATAAATTTTCATGTTTAATATTTGTTTTCAACATTAGGTGTATAGCAGTTAATTAAGCAAATGAGCTCGTGTAGCCTCTGTAGTTACATTTGAATCTAAACTTTTAAGTCCTGAAATAACGGTAGTTAGAGGAAAGGAAAAAGTGACATTCGCATAGTGCTTACTCATTATAATATGGTATCTTTTCTAATATATTACAAAGGAATAGAGTATTTTATATTAATTTACAAAAATTGTTCTATGAATATATGTGCCATATATTAATTCATTTGATCCATAAACAACTTTTTTTTTTCTGCAGTTTTTGGCCAGGGGTGGGTTTGAACCCGCCACCTCTGGTATGTGGGGCTGGCGCCCTACTCCTTTGAGCCACAGGCACTGCCCAACAACTTCTTTATTATTCTCTATTCACAGGGGTTGACACTGAGGCTCACAGAGGTTAGGAAGAGCTAGCATGTGGAGAACTGGGGTTGGAGTTCGGGCAGCCTGGCTGGAGCAAGGGGAGGTGGTAGTCGTGCCTTTCACCTGCTCACTCTGTTGCTTCTGTACACAGCCTTGGGTGTACGTCAGCTGAGTACTGTAACGACTCCTTCTCAAAACCAGTGTTTTCTTCTTCCTCAAACTTCCTTTGCCCTCCTCCCCAAATCTTGTTCTCTTCTCCAAATCCTAGCTTTCTCACTTTAAATTCCTGTTTAGAATAAGTTTATTATGAGATCCTAATAATTAAGAATAGTTATGCTTCATGGGTAGCTTAGCATGTGTCAGGCAGGTGACACATACTTTCATGGACTAAGTTATATGAACCTAATAGTTTTCCTTGAAGTTTACTATCACGACCCATTTTATAGATGGGGTCTCAGACATATTAAGAAGCTTGTTCACGGTCATGCAGAATGCAAGAGTCAGAACCTGAGTTTGCACTGGGTGATGTGACACCAGATTCCATTTCAAAATTATTACACAAACTGCCTCGCATTTGATTAGTATTTCTTTAGAGTTTTGCTTTTCTCCTCTAATAGACCCAAATCTCTCCAATATGCTCCCTTTTCCCTGGATTGGGCTAAAGAAACACTGACATGTTCTTACTCCTTAGCTCGAGTTTTATGATCCTTGTGCAGACCCTGCTGCTTATGCCAACATTTTTAGGAACAGGCTACATTTCCATAATCATCATTTCCTCCACTAATTACATGTATATTTTTGTGGCTCCCATTGAATTTTCAGGGTGCTCCAGTGTCTTGTGATTAGTTGAGAATTTTCTCCTGGATTTTCTTGTTCATGCTTCTTTCTGCCTTTGCCTGGGATGTCCTCACACCTTGACCTGGAGATGTCCCACTTACCTTCAGACCCTAGTTCAAGGGGCACAGCCTTGGTGATGCCAGCCTTTCTCAGACCCGTGGGTAGGATTATTCATGCTTCAGTCAATCCTGTAAAGCTGTTCAGAGTCTTTCCAATCTGTTAATTGTTTTTGCAGAGATTTGTTTATATACACTTACATGCAGCATTTTCCCTGTGGTCCAAATGATATCTGATCCCTTTCCTATTTGCATAGCACCAAGCACAGAAGAAGCTCAAGAAAAGGTGGAGGAGGATTGTTGAATTTAATTCAGCTTCCAAATTCACTAGGACTACAAAACTTAGGGTGAATGCTCTCAGGGGTCCAAAGATATTTAGCTTGGGGGAGGAAATACCAAGGGGTTAGGATAGCAAATGTCCTGAGGGCTGTCAGATTCTGTGCTGCTCTTGAAGAAGCACAAGTCAAACGAATATGCAAGAATTGGAAGGAGATTTACTTTAGTCTAGAAATAACTTTCTACTGATAAATATCTAACAACAGAACAGGTTATCTTAAAAACATTCATCAGTTCCTCATCAAGTAAAGTCTTAAAGCACAAGGTGAACAAGCCTATTTATAAATACGCTGAGGGAAGGAGAGACACCCAATCAGACCACTTCATGAGAATATCCAGGCCTTGATGATCCTGGGCATTGTGAAAACATGATGTGGGGAAAGTTAAACGAATGACTCCTCCACACAAATAGAGTGAAAAAATGTCTAAGATTTTATTCCACTTTTGGATGAAGCCACCAAAGATGGTAAAACCAATTCAAATGAAAATGAGAGCAATAGGAATTATCTCCACTGGAAAAGACATTTTGATATGTTTGTTGAGTTTGATATAAAACTGATTTAATGTCCTACAGTGTTAAAATTGTAACCTTTTGGGTTATCTTTTTAACCAGATAGAAATTATTTGCATACAAATTAACATGTAACTTTATAGAGACTGAGCATTTGCCTAAAATATTAAGTAGAAAAATAATAAAATTAGAGTCCCCTAAAAAAATGCAGCAGTACTTGGGTGAACTTGATAAATGATACCCCAGTGTATCAGTTTTCTTGAGCTGCTGTAGCAAATGACCACAAACCCAGGGACTTAAAACAACAGAAATTTATTCTTCCAAGTGGCCAAAAATCAGAAATCAAGGTGTGGGTAGGATTGAATACATCTGGAGGCTCTTGGAGAACCTGGTCCAGGCCTGGTTATAGCTTCTGATGGTGGTGGCTGTCCTGGCTGTTTTTAGCTTGTAGACCCATCTTCACTTGACTCTGTGCCTCTGTCCCCCCATGGTATCCGCCTATATGTCTGCTTGTTTCTGTGTCTCTCTTCTTAGGAGAACACAGGTCATACTACGTATTGGATTTAAGGCCCACTATCCCATAATATGACCTCATCCCAACTAATGACATCTGCAAAACCCCTGCTTCCAAAATAAAGTCGCATTCCCTGAGGTTCTGGGAAGGACATGAACTTTGGGGGATTCTATCCAACCCAGAATATCAAGTAAGACAGAAAAAGGGACATACCACCTACTCTTCCGCCTTAGTTCCAAGTTTCAAGTCCTTTCCCTTCCCCGTGGCAGCTGCGGCTCTCCCAGTTTCTCTCTTCCCCCTGACGTCTCATGGCATTAGTCACTCAGCTGGAGCTGGCTGACAGATACCACATATGTTTCTAATAAAGAAATGTAAGAAATAGATCAAATAAGAATGCTAGCATGTCATGATACAAAAGACGTAATTTCCTGTGCAGGTGTCTAGCTTGCCAGCTACTATGTGGGGAGAAGTCATTTCCATGGGCTGTTTTCATGTAACACCTCTCTGGAATTATTAAGGCAGACTCGGGAGAGTGGGTCTTGGCATATGTTAAGAATTCAGGGGAGACTTTCAAGTTACATAAGCAGCTCTTCTTCCCTCTCAGTTTTTGTTTTTTTTTTTTTTTAAATAAAAGCTTTTCAATAAGATACTCCATTGGGCCAAATGTAGGTTTTTTTAACAGTGAAGTTACCAGCACTTACCCAGATGTGCCTCTGCAGAAAATCTCTTCAGAGCAGACTTTTTTGGGAGGTGAGGGAGCAAGGGGCTTCTTCTTTTTTTTTGGCTGGGGCTGGGGTTGGATTTGAATCCACCACCTCCAGGATTTGGGGCAGGCGTCCTACTCCTTTGAGCCACAGGGCTGCCTGGCAAGGGGCTTCTTAATAATGCAAATGTAAGATGAGTAGGGATCCATTACCCTCGTCTGTTCCCTACATAAAGAAGATTCTATGTTACTTTAATAGGAAGTTTTTCAGCCAGACTTTGTTCTAAAAACTATGATTGGGCCTATAATCCTAGCACTCTGGGAGGCCAAAGGGGGAGGATCACTTGAGCTCAGGAATTTAAGATCATCCTGAGCAAGGGTGGAGACCCCTGTCTTTACTAAAAATGGAAAAAATTAGCTGGACATTGTGGCAGCCACCTGTGGTCCCAGCTATTCAGGAGGCTGACGCACGAGGATAGTTTGAGCCCAGGAATTTGACGTTTCTGTGAGCTAGGCCGATGATGCCATGGCACTCTTGCCTGGGACAACGAAGTGAGACTATCTCAAAAAAACAACAAAAAAAGTAAAGTAAAAACCGTGGTTGACAGAGGTGGTTGCTAAATTAAGAGGTGGGTAAATTGAAGGGGGAAGGGATTGACACTCAACCTACCCTTTCCCTACTGAGATTCCATCTTATTGGGCTCTTATTGATGAAGTAAGATGGTCCCAACCAGATGACGTCAGTGATGGTAAAAGATCATCTGGGAACAAATGGGAGCTCGTCTATCTGTCTCTTTGCCCACCTACCTACCCCTTTAGTGGAGGGAGGTATCTGGGCTGGTGAACTACTTGTGGCCTTCCTAATCCAGCTGTCTGACAGTCTCACACAGGGAGAAACAGTTGGGCATACGACTTAACTAAAAGTGACTTTCTCCCTTAAGGTCGCACAACTGTGTCCAGACCAGGAAGCTGTGAGTGTCAACTGGACATCACCGGGCGTGTGGCTCTGAGTGGAGGTTCAGAACTTAATCTGCACAACTTGGGTTTCCCTCTGCCTGGTCCTTCAGGGCTAAGCAATTGAGCTTTGAATTCTTGGCACTGAGATGGCAGGTACAAGTAAAATTTCTGACAAATAGGGCAGGTAGGGCTCAAGCTAGAAATTAGAAAAGCAATGTAATCCGAGTTGTCTCCAGGCTAATCCACTTTTCCTGATTTCCTTTGACTATAAGTCACCCCAGAGGTAAGTCCTTTTTTTCTTTTCTTGATATATAAATTCTGCCTTTCTGACTAGAATTGTGGTGTTATTATTTCTGAAAAAAAAAATTTAAGAAAATTGAGTAGAATGATCTCATCCAGAAGATGCCACAAAGTCTGTTTTCTTTTGGCATTTGTCAAACTACACTCTGTATTCTTCATGGTATTTATTGTCTGAAATATAGAGATGCTGTCATCTTTTTTGTGTAGGTGACATACAAAAAGCCTGGGTTTAATTTTGAGATATTGCAAATATTGTTATGGCTGTTGTTTCAGTAGCTCTTTCTAAAATTAGCTTTATATTTTAAGATGCTACCTATTGTAAGATACGTAAGTAAAGCAGAAAAATAAAGAGAAAAAACTATTAGAAATTCTACCTCATAATGATGACTATATTGGTACATACAGGAGCATCAAATATATATGTACAGTTCAACATGAATGCATATTATACCTGTCCTGAAATCAGCACCATTTGCTGCAATGATACACATCTTTGCATCTTACTTCATCTTACTTCATTAATAAGAGCCCAATAAGATGAGATCTCAATAATCTGTCATGAACATCTTTTCATTTTGAGAAATTGTTGGAGATTGTCACATTGTTTGTACTAAATTTACTTCATTAATTTCCTGTCAAGGGCCATTTAGATTGTATCTGATTTTTCAGCACTATAAACAATGCTAAACATTTTTGCACTACATTTTTCACATTTTTATAAATTGAAGGTAAATTCCTTGAAGTAGGATTGCTAAGATCTGCAAACATTTTACAAAACATTTCTAGAAAGGTTATACCCATTTATATATTTTTTTAATTATTAAATCATAGCTGTGTACATTAATGCAATAATGGGGTACAATGTGCTGGTTTCATATACAATCTGAAAAAACTGGTTAATTATTAAATAATTAAATAATAATTAATATATGTTATTTAAATAATTGAATTAATTAAATAATTAATAATCAATTAATTATTAATTTCTTAGTTATTGTGTTAAGACATTTATATTCTGCAATTAGTAAGTTTCACCTGTACCCTTCTAAGATGCACCATAGATGTGATCCCACCAAGTACCCGCCTTCCACCCCTCCCCTCCCCTCCCTTGCCCCTTTCCCCATATTCTTTTTTTTTGTAGAGACAGAGTCTCACTTTATTGCCCTCAGTAGAGTGCCGTGGAGTCTCAGCTCACAACAACCTCCAATTCCTGGGCTTCGGCGATTCTCTTGCCTCAGCCTCCCAAGTAGCTAGGACTACAGGCGCCTGCCACACGCCCGGCTATTTTTCTGTTTTGCAGTTTGGCCGAGGCCCTCCACCTTCGGTATATTGGGCCGGCGCCTTACTCAATGAGCCACAGGTGCCACCCTTTCCCCCATATTCTTATAGTATAATTGGGTTATAGCCTTCATATGAAAGCTATAGATTAGTTTCATAGTAGGGCTGGGCACATTGGATACTTTTTCTTCCAGTCTTGAGATACTTTGCTAAGAAGAATATCCATGCTCCATCCATGTAAACATGAAAGAGGTAAAGTCTCCATCTTTCTTTAAGGCTGCATAATATTCCATGGTGTACATATACAAAAGCTTAATTTTTTATAGTGCCCTATTTCATATAAACAAAAATATTCAACTTTCCACAC
>CAUYON010077467.1:0-18160 GCA_963573935.1 Arctocebus calabarensis | reverse complement strand
GAGTAGCTGGGACTACAGGCGCCCGCCACAGCGCCCGGCTATTTTTTTGTTTTGCAGTTCGGCCGAGGCCGGGCTTGAACCCGCCACCTTCGGTATATGGGGCCGGCGCCCTACTCGCTGAGCCACAGGAGCCGCCCAGCTCTTAGCTTTTTAAAGAACAAATGGAGTGAGATGAAATGAGTTTAGTTCTCCCTATATCACAGAGAAAAAGCAAGGTGACTAGCTGGTCCACAGAGCTTTTGTGTTAGTTTGTTTCAGGGTAGGTACCTACAGTTGATGTCCAAGAGGAAACCCCTACAGTTTTCCAAAAGGCTACTTGATGATATGTATCAGGAGAACTGAAGATGTTTACATGAATTTTTTCTACTCCCTAAATTCCTTTATTGGAATCTAACATAAGGGAATAATCAGATATCAGGAGAAAGATCTGGGAAAAGATCTAGGCCTTCACTAGATTGTTTCTAATGGTAAGAAAAGGGAACTGACCTAAGTGTGTAATGATATGGATCTAATTAAAATATGGTCCAGTTATTTAAAATGGCATTTTTAAAGATTTAAAAAATTACATCCAAAATGTGTGTGATATAATATTATACTATATAAAAGTAGAACATAAAGCTATAAAGTCTGTAGTATGATAATAAATGTAAGAAAAAAAGTACATACACATTAGAAAGTCAAAAGCAAGGAAATAAGAATGTTAACAAGAGTCTGTGATGCTGGGAATCATATTTATTTCTGGTCTATCTTTCAAATTCTCTACAGTGACAATGTATTACTTAGGAAATGAAGAAAATACATTTTTAAAGTGGTTATCAGAACCACACAGAAAAACCACTCTGATATAGTAGTATAAATACAGACTTCACGGCATCCTCAGGTCTAGGAGTAACCATTGGCAACGTGGGCAGCATTCTCAGCCCCGGTTTCCTGAGAAGGAAAGTAGGTGCATTTATGAGGCATTATATATTCTGAAGTGAAACTAACAACATGGGATAGGATTTACTAACCAAATTCAATTCTTATTTTTGCAAAAATCCTCTTTAGAGAAAACAACCAAGTGTCTAGTAAATGTTTCTCTGGCACCTAAAAGTATTCTTTTACTTTCCTGTATCTTTTATCATGTTACCTTTAACATTTATATCCAGTAGACCCCCCTTAGCTGCAGTTTCACATTCTGTGGTTTTAGATACCTGTGGTCAACGGCAATCAGAAAATAGTAAGGTATTTTGAGAGAGAGAGAGAGAAGAGCGACAAGGAAGGGCCATATTCATATAACTGTCATTACAATGTATCATTAAATTGTTTTATTTTCTTATTTTTGTTGTTAATCTCTTATTGTGCCTAATTTATAAATTAAATATAATCATAGGTATGTATGTACAGGAAAAAAGACATGTAGGGTTTGGTACAGCCACAGTTTAGGCATTCACTGGGGATTTTGGAATGTATTCTTTGTAGATAAGGGGGGACCAGTATAGGTTGTACTAATCCACTACTCTTTCTTCATACTATGTGATCAGTTTTACTTCCTAATAATTAGAGACCTAAATGTGAGTTATTTCCTCCAAATTGAATGCCATGAAACTAATCCTTGTAATATGTACTTAACAACAATTTTGTAGTCTTTTAGTACACGCTTGCATGCCTCCTTTGGGAAGTTCCCCGTTCTATCAATGACCTAGTATGTGTCCCTTCTCTGTCTAGATCTGGAATGGTAAGTTTCAGCACACAAAGTAAGTGTTTTTCTCTTTGGAACTTACAAACACTCTTTCATGGAATATGTGGGATGAGGGGGTGACTAAGAAATATTTAGCATGTTTACCCAGACCTGCATGTTAGATATAGTTATAAAGAAACAAGTGTGGAAATCTGTGTTCCCCAGAGGGCTTTTAATAGTTCTGTTGTTTGTTTTAGATCCCTGGGACTTTAACAAAACTCTTTTTACTTTTAAAAAGTTCTTATCTCCCTTCTTAGAAAGTCATTTGAATTTTTTCCTCCTATGAAATGTTTTTAACATATGTATGTATAATGTTCTATAGTAGAGAGTGTGTTTTCTAACTTTTTGAAATTATTGAACTGTCTTGACAGTATATCATTGAAGTTGTTCTATTTTATTATTGTCATTGTGAAGTCTCTTACTGTGCCTAATTTATAAATTAAACATTATCATAGGTATGTATGTATGGACGGATAGATTATTTTTAAAGCCTGTAAAAGAATTATATCCTTTTAACATGTATTGAGAGCTGGCTATTTGTCAAGTATAATGCTAAGTATTTTGCGTAGATTCTCTCCCTTTACAAACTTCCAACAGATTTTTGAGGTGGGAAATAGTATCTTAATTTATAGATGAAGAAACTGAGGCATAGAGATGGGCAGGTGTAAACTTCAATCTCAGACAGTATGATCAGAGCTCATTCAATTATATACTGCCTCCCAGTGGTAAAGATAAAAGTACTACATGTACTTGTAGGACTGGACTTTCTGACCCTAAAGCTAGTAAATTGCTTGTAATATAATTGATACTGAATTACAGAAAGCTTTTAAGTTGTTTTTTGATATGTAGTATGTATTATCTTAGTTATATTTGAAATTTAATACCTAGGCCATTATGTATATCTGTGTTTTGTGTGTGTGTGTGTTTTTCCAATAGCTAAGCCAGAAACAGAAAGCTTTTGTTCTGCTAGTTTGAATTATTC
Organism: Arctocebus calabarensis; assembly: GCA_963573935.1. NCBI lineage: Eukaryota > Metazoa > Chordata > Mammalia > Primates > Lorisidae > Arctocebus > Arctocebus calabarensis. The sequence goes on along the minus strand of CAUYON010077467.1, from coordinate 15,458 downwards.
CTTCTTTTACTTTATTCTGTTAGATCAAGTAAAATAGATGTAGTAATTTAGTATAAGTAATTTTCGCCATATATGACAATCTTAGGAAGGCTTTCTAATTCAGAAAAAAAAATTGTCCATTATCATTAGTTTTCTATTGTTAAAACTTTTGGATCTTTTAAATAAAACTTTTCCCCTTGTCTCTTCATGTCAGGTAAAATTCCTCCAGAAAGTACACTGATATTCAACATTGATCTCCTGGAGATTCGAAATGGACCAAGATCCCATGAATCATTCCAAGAAATGGATCTTAATGATGACTGGAAACTCTCCAAAGATGAGGTGACCCTCTTCCTGTCCTTCCCTCCTTCCCTTCTTTCCTGTCACTTTTTTAGAAATATATTTTTAAAATTTATTTTTATAGGTAAATGCTATTTATTTATATGTTTTTAAAAAATTCTGATGTTGGCTGAACTTGGTGGCTCACGCCTGTGATCCTAGCACTTGGGAGGCCAAGGTGGGATGATTGCTTGAGCTCAGGCATTCAAGACCAGTCTGAGCAAGAGTGAGACCCTGTCTCTACTAAAAATAGAAAAATTAGCCAGGAGTCCAGGTACCTATAATTCCAACTACTCAGGAGGCTGAGGCAGGAGGATGGCTTGAGTCCAGAAGTTTGAGGTTGTTGTGAGCTAGGCTGATGCTATAGCATTCTACCCAGAGCGACAGAGTGAGACTTTGTCTCAAAAAAATAAAATAAAATGCTGATGCTTTGGTAGTTTACTTTTTCATATGATATCTCTATTTTGGAGAGAAATATATGGAGACTTAAAAAGCATCATTCAGGCATTTACTTTTTTACTTTCACCCCAGTGCTTAAGGTTCTCTGCATCTTATCCTAACCCTAGGGTCTTTGGAAGATCCATTTTGGCCAATCCAATTCCCATTTTCAGTTTCTGCCTAAGAAACTAGATGTCCTAAGACATAGCTCATGTGGACGGTTTCTGTTCAAAACTTTAGACTAGCTGTTAAATGCATTTCATAGAGATTTCCTAGCAATTACCAGCAAGTAATTTACATATTCAGTTTTGTTCAGGTTAGCACATGGAGAAAAGACACTCCAGCCTGGGTTTTCCATGGTAGGAGACTTTCCCCAACCCTATCAAAGTCCAGGCCATTGGGCAAGGAGAAAAGGAGAGGCTTCTCCCTGTAATTTAAGCTTTCACAGCCATTGCTACACATACCTGCCTTAGTCTGGCTGCTATGGAGAAGTGGAGGTAGATATTTATCCCCATGTGTTTTCTCAACCTACACTATCCATTCTGGCCTAGTTGGTCATATGTCAAATCCTTTTTTTATTTTATACTTTGATTAATTTCACTACTAATGGTTAAGAAATGATTAAGTCTTAAATAAATTCATTATGAACCACTGGATCTGCAGCCACTAAATGTATAATATCTCATAGTGTTATCAGTCATATGCCATATTCTTCTGTTCCAGATAGGTTTTAATTTCCTTTCATTAAAAAATATTGAATATACAATACATTCATCTGATTCAAAAATCAACCCAGTATAAAAAGATATTTATTTAAAAGTCTTTCTCCTATCCATGTCCTCTTCTACCCGTGACCCCTTTATCCAGCTTTATTAAAATCTATGTATCCTTCTAGTGTTTCTCTATGCAAATACAAGCAAACACAAACACATATTTTTATTTCCTGCTTTCTTACACAAAAGGTAGCAAACCACTACTGTTAGGCTTTAATCACACAGCATATCCTGGAGCTATATAAGATAGAGGCTACATTAATCCATATAGTTTCATCATCTTTTTAAAATTTTTTACAACTGCATTAAATCATTTGAACTTAAAAATAAACATGCACCATCTGTTTGCATGTTGGGGGTGGGGGAAAATGAAGATTTTAAATTAAAATGAAGATTGGCCCATCAGTCACTCAGGAGTATGTTGTTTGATTTCTATATAATTGAACAGTTTTCAAAGTTTTGGAACCAACATTCTACTCTCTGCTTATATGACATCAATTGTTTTAATAAAAAGATGCAATAATATTAACAAGTAAAAATAAAAATAAATTCAAATGAAGATTTTAAATGGAGTAGGGATATTACTAAAAATGAAATAACAGGTTGAAGTGTATTATGGTGAATCTAGTAGGAAATTTGGAATGGCATTTTATTTATGTTTTTAAACATTTGAATGAAAAGGGAAAATTGTAGCCTTGCCACTCATCAGGCTGGACTTTGCTTTAATTTCTGAGACTGGAAGGTCGTGATTAGGCTCAATGAGTGTGGTATGATTATAGCCAGACACACAGCACCTTCTACTTACAGACATTTATACAAGTCAAAAATGCCATCATTTATAAAATCTGGTTTTAAGAGATGTTTCTGGAATTCTGATTTGTAGAAAAATAGATCTGAATAATTCAATGGATTGAAAGATGGTAGTCTTTCAAATGCCTGGGTTTATTTAGACTAAGATTAAGAGTAGGTGGTATGCTTTAATTGGGTATTTTCTAGATAGTATAAGCTTAATATTTGATATAATCATTGTATATATGATAAAAGCTTTATCTTTAAGTCTGAGTAGTATTTTGTGTCACCACTATGACAGTATAGTAACAGTTTTTTTTTTAAGAGAAAAGACCTTATCTTTTATAAGAGAAATATCTCATAAAATAATCAACAATATGTTAGGGTTTGGACTATTGGAATTGGAATATTCCTAACACAAAGAAATATGAAATGCTTAAAGTGATGATACTCCAATTACCTTCTTTTGATTATTTCACAGTGTATACCTATATCAAAAAATATATATGTATATGTGTGTGTGTGTCACAAAGCAGTTGTTTAGTAGTTATTAAATATAGTTAAATGAACTCCCAGTTAATGTATATGCTATTGATTGACTCAATATAGGCATCTTATAAATCAGAGTTATTAATGAGATCTATTATTTTGTAGGTTAAAGTGTATTTAAAGAAGGAGTTTGAGAAGCATGGTGCAGTGGTGAATGAAAGTCATCATGATGTTTTGGTGGAGGACATTTTTGATAAAGAAGATGAAGACAAAGATGGATTTATATCTGCCCGAGAATTTACATATAAACATGATGAGTTATAGGGCTATGTCTACCCATTTTATCTAATATCCATCTTTAAGAGAGGATAATCAACTTTAAAGAAAGCTTTAATTTTTAACACTGTTCTTGCTTTTTTTTTTATTTTTATTTTTTCTGACTCTTATTTAAAGAACCCCTTAGTGTTTCAAAGTATCCATTTCTTTCTAGTAAGTTATTGGGAAGAAAAAAACTAATGTGAAAAGAAGACTTCTACACCTTTTTCCACTTTTATATATGAAGATTTGTTTCACCTTTTTAGTTGACATTTACAAATATTGCAACGGCAGCATAGCACGACATGAGATCAAGTTAGAGCACAAATCAGCACCCTGCATTTCTGCCTCCCTCCACTTATCTCTAAGTTAGAGACTGACATATTTGAAAAGCCTTTTGTAATAGCCCAAAGCTTGCTATTTTGATGCTATAATGAAATAGTTTACTATACCTGCCTTTGCATCTTAGGACAAAAGGAACATAGTATTGGACTTTACGTGGTAACAGCTACTGCTTTACTAAAGAGATGTGCAATGCTGAAGTTGGTAACAAAATTAATAACATATATAAATATGTATGCATTGAAACATTCTGCCTAGGACTTAAGCTGCATACAGTACAGCTCCTAGTAACTAATGGCCTATTATGATAAATGGGACAAATCATTTATGTGTTTGTTTCTTTGTAATAAAATGTATCAAAATATTGTACAAGATAGAGAGTAGTATTTATACTCAAACTTTATTTTAAATCTAGCAGATTACCTTCCTGGTTCTTAATAGATGAAGTCTGTAACTAAGGTATTATAGTATAATAATATTGCATTATAAGAGAAATTAGTAAACCAGTTAAAAATTTTCCCATTTCTGCTTCATCTAAAAATGAGTAAACTGGACCAGGTGCGGTGGCTCACCCCTGTAATCCTAGCACTCTGGGAGGCCCAGGTGGGTGGATTGCCTGAGCTCACGGGTTTGAGATCAGCCTGAGCCAGAGCCAGACCCCATCTCTAAAAAAATAGCCAGGTGTTGTGACGGGTACCTGTAGTCCCAACCACTTGGGAGACTGAGGCAAGAGAATCATTTAAGCCCAGGAGTTTGAGGTTGCTGTGAGCTATGACGCCATGGTACTACTATACTAAGGGTGACAAAGTGAGACCCTGTCTGTAAATAAATAAATAAGAGCAAACCTATAGTAGCTATATTGAATAGACATCATCCTGGGTCAAAAAATTATTATATAATTTTATCTTAAATTAGCTTTTATACTTAATATTTTTAAAAGTCACAAATCTTCATTTATTAACATGAATATTTTATAGTTTACAAATTGATAGCAAGTACATTATCGCCTTTGATTCTCATTGCTCTGAAGTCTATGAAAAAAGCTGGTGGATCTTACTGGAGCTATTTCACAGATGAGGAAATTATCATTCAAAGAGATTGATTGTCACGCCCAGTGTCAACAGCACCTGGAGAGCCGGTTTTCAGTCCCAAGTCCTGTTCTTCCTCCTAATGAAAAAGTGAGATTTCTCCTGAACTTTTAGACTTGATTTTCTCTTCGGTTTGTTCTTCTGTTTTGGGGGTTTGAGTCCTTATCCTCTGAAGATGGATTCATGACTATTTTTGGCAAGTTAGAATTCTCCCTATGATCCAGGAATGACTCCAGTTTCATAGAATAATCTTGGGTTTAGCTCTGAATTGCCTCAAAATCTTAAAACAAGAGACTCCAGGTGTGTGTCTTAGTTCTTTCATTCCTATTTGCTTGCATATTTTTTAAACTTATGAACAAGTATTACAATTGTATACAGACTACTTTCACCCATTACATATTTATATGTTTATATTTTCCTCACTGAAACATGGGAAGAATGTACTATAAAACCTCTCTTCAAAGAAATCAGCAATATCTTAAAAATTACAGTAGAATTTCGTAAGGACTAAAAAGGACTATAACAAACTGGTCAACATATGAGGTGGTGAACATTAAGTTCATGGTCTATGAAAATGAAGTCAATGTAAGGGAGGTGGTCAATGTAGGGAGGTGGTCAACAACAGAGGTTCTACTATGTAAAGTTGTCACTGACATTTTCCTGAGCTTGGAAGAGTTATAAGCCACATTACAGAAAGTCTTTACCATATGAGGAAAGGAAAGATAGTCATCTGTTGTATGGTGCTACTTTGTACAAACATTACTGATACTATCTATATCTATATTAGAGCAGGCAAGGTAAAAAGAATTTTGAACATTCAGGCACCTTTTTTTAAAATCTTGTATGAATTTGCATCAGTTATCACCTAAGTATTTGGACACGTGTGAAATGAAAACACATACATAGACAATGGTTGTTTCTAAGTTAACTTGCATTTTGGTTTAGTTGTATCTTTGCACATTTCCGTTAATGAGACTCATTATACATGAACTGTGACTTCACATGTACAGTCATGCCTCATTTAACTTTGGGGTCTTGTTCTGAGAAATGCGTCACGAGAACATCATAGAGTGAAGTTAACAAACCTAAACAGGAGAGGCTGCTACCTCTAGGCTATCTGGTACGGCCCACTGCTTTTAGGCTAAAAACCTGTACAACATGTTACTATACTGTAGTCGATTGTAACACAATAGTATTTGTATATCCAAACATAGAAAAGGTATGGTAAAAAATATGGTATGAGTGATAAAAAATGGTACACCTGTATAGGGCACTTGTCATGAATAGAGCTCATGGAAGTGGAAGCGGTTTTGGGTGAGTTTATGAGTGAGTAGTGAATGAAAGGAAAGGCCTAGCATATTACTGTACACTACTGTAAACTTTATAAACACTGTAGACTTAGGCTAGATAAAGTTCTCTTATTCAGTGACAAATTAACCTTACCTTACTGTAAATGCTTTTACTTTGTATACTTTTTAATTTTAAAAACTGTATGATTCTTTGGTAATGATGATTAGCTTAAAATAAACACGTTGAACAGCTACTGTGCAAAAATATTTTCTTTCTATCCTTCCGTAAACCCTTTTCTACCTTTAAAGTCTTTTTTTTTTTAATTTTCAAACTTTATTTTTGTTAAAAACTTAGGCACAAACGCACATACTAGTATAGGCCTACAGACCGTCACAACCATCCAGATGTCACTAGGCATTGGGACTACTTCCAGCTTCACTATCATCTTATATGATTGCCGTCGTATATGGAGTTTGTTGACCAAAATACAATTGTGAGGTGCATGACTGTATATAATTTGACTCATTTACACTGCTCAGTGTGTCATTTTTAAATTTATATGACTGCGTTGTGTTATTTTTTAAATAAAGTTTATTTTAAATAAAATAAAGTAATAATTGGTTTGTGAAAAATTCTTTAAGCACCAGTTGCCTCAAAAGTTTGATTTCCTTAACCTTTATTCTTAAGTTGAAAGTTGGTGAGGGAGATGGAAAGGTAGTGGGAGGAGAGGGGTACATTGACACCTTGTCCTTCTCATTATTTACTGTTTATATATATTTGGAAAAAATTTTACAAGCATGGCAATCTTATTTTTTCTCTGCTGCACACTGGAAGAATGCAAGTTTTCTTGGACCATACTTTGAACACACAAACACTAAAGCTGGTAAGCAAAAAAGGTCTGTGCTGTGCCTACATTCCATGATCTCTGACACCACAGTTAAGCAAAAAAAAAAAAAAAAGAAAGTCCTTAAAAGTCAGCATTTGCAGTCTTAAAAAAAGAGGAAGACTTTAGCTCTTTTACGTTTGCATGGATGGAGCTGGAACATATCCTACTTAATAAAGTATCTCAAGAATAGAAGAAAAAATATCCAATGTACTCAGCACTATTATGAAACCAATTTACAATCACTCACACTTTCATATGAAGAATAGATCACAACTATGGCCCAGGATGATGGAGGGAGGAGGGGAGGATGGGAGAGGAGGGAGAAGGTCTGATTGAGGGAGGGTGAATGGTGGGATCACATCTACGGTGCATAATGCAAGGGCTCATGTCAGATCTATTAGTATAGAGTATAAATGTCTTAACACAATAATTAAGTAAATGAGATGAGCTATATATTAGCCAGTGTGATGTAAATGCTCCTAATTCTATATGAAATCAGCACATTGTACCCCATAAATGCATTAATGTATACATGATCTAAAAATAAAATTTAAATTTAAAAAATTAATAAGTAAAAGTCAGCATTTGAGTAGCAGCCACAGGTTGGACACCCCTACTTTAAATGGTCTTGAAATAGAATTAAACCTTGAGCCTTAAAGGTGATATTTAATAGTGAACTTTTAGCACTGGAGTGTTTTGGGTTTTTTGGGTGAGGTGTTGGGGGGAGGAGGAAAGAGGGTGGTGGTTATTATCACTGTTGTTTTGGTTTGGGATTTGTGGATAGCAAATGGACATTATGATGATTTATGCCTATAAAATACCTTATGTGATTAAATTAAATGTTGAGTTGCCATAAAGATAACAAGAAACAATGATTTCTGATTCAGATGAAGTAATTAGCCATTTGGATCTTCCCTGTGAAAATGAATCTATATAATATTTTTCACTTTATTCATGATCTACAATATTGCTTACATCTGTAATGTTATTTGGATGTAGCCACGCTCACTTCCAACTGAATTGAGTATGAGTGATTTCTCTGTATTGCTTAGAAACTGCAAAAGGAGAAAAAGAAATTTGATGGCACGTTATGAGAAAAAAATACTTCTTGCACCTTTTTATTAATTTATCATTATAATGGTAACCCTGGGGGGGGGGAATAACAAAGAGTTGCTTTTTCAGGAATGCAAACCACTTTTGCTTTACTTTTGTTCTGTACCAACTTTAGCTTGAATTAGAATCTAAAATGTCAAACATAAAAACAAAAATAAAAACAAAATTCTGAATAAAATGATTTGGAAACTGCCAAAAAAAATAATAAAATGTCAAACATGATTATACATTCATATGCCCAGTTTCTGTTTTTTTTTAGAGACAGAGTCTTACTTTGTTGCCCTAGAGTGTCGTGGCATCACAGCTCCCAGTAACCTCCAGCTCTTGGGCTAAGCTGATTCTCTTGCCTCAGCCTCCTGAGTAGCTGGGACTACAGGCGCCCGCCACAGCACTCAGCTATTTTTTTGGTTGCAATATGGCCAGGGGAGGATTCGAACCCACCACCCTCAGTATATAGGGCCGGTGCCGCAGGCACTGCCTCCCATATGCCCATTTGAAAGCATTATTATTATAGTACTTGCATCTCTTAATATTTATAGTATATGTTTTAGTAGGGTTTGTAAGTACAATGATATCTACACATTTTTATGTATGAGTTTTGAGTCTTTATTGGAAGAGAAATTCTTTTTCAGAGGTCAAAGACCAAAAATAAAAGATTATTCCTAAACATGAAGGAAAGGAAACAGAGTCCAGGTTCTGTGTGGACAATGTCGGCCTTTATTTCCACCTGGATTTGGATGAGTTCGAGAAGGAAGTCAGCACGTGGGCTAAGGTGGGTGGGAATTTAAAGGATCAGAGGGTTAGGGATTGGCACATTTACTCTTTCCTGGATGGGACATTCATGTATTCATTTCTTCCTGAGCTGGTCGGTTCTATCTGACTGTCAGTTTGCTTTCTTTAAAATGCTTTCACCTTTTCCTCTGCTACCTCCAGCTCCCTGCTTCAGGCTGACTGAAGAGAGAGCCTTAGCAAACATTGGTTTCAGGACATGGTCCTCAAATTCAATGAGAGGCATACCTTGGTTCCTAAAGGTTGCAGTAAGGTATAAGTGATTTACACTTTAGCATACAGCAGAATCACGTGGGGTGTGTTAAAAGTGCAAATTCCTGAACCCTTACCCTGGGGATAATCACTGATTTTTGATTGGGCCCACTAATGTGCATTTTATCCCACTTTCTAGGTGATCCTGATGGAGGTAGTCCAAAAATCTTGATTTGAGAAACAGTTTCATGAAATCTCTGCCCTTAAACATACAGTCTCCTGTATTTTTCTCTTCTGTGATCATCCTTTCTTGCATCCCAGAAAGCTTTGTGCATTAGGCCAACTAATTGTGCCTAAAAAATGAATGTAGAGCTAAAAGGCTAAGTTGTGTGGCCATACCTTCTTCCCCAGGATTAGAAATTCTTACAATTCTGAATTCTTACCGCAAAAGTTATAACCGATAGTATGTTTTTGTAAACATCTTCCTACCAGAAGAAGGACAAGAGCACTGGACTTTTCCCAAATTACTCTTACATTATTTTTTCAGAATTATCTGCAACCTACCCTTGTGAAAAAATATAGTCATATGTAGAAGAAAAAAATGATATATATGATGGCTATGTTACATGTACTGTAGTAGTGAAAGGAGTTCAGCAGTGTCCCTGGAGATGAGACCAGGAGAGGTTCAGGCCAAGTTTAATGAAAGGGGACTGAGCCCCACTTGGGCAAAGATGGCAGCTGCACCAATAGTGGGTTTTAAACCGGGCAGAGTGGGGAGGAAGATTCCACGGGTTGCTGGAAGGCTTTGGCAGGCTGGAGTCTTTCTAGCAGAGCTCTTGGGGCTCCTGGGGCCAGGTAGATCTTTTGTTCTGGGAGGGGAGGTAGGGGAAGGGTTTAGGCACCTAACAAGGAGATACTGTTTATACTCCACATGTACAGTTTTATATCAAAGACAGTAATTGAAATGCTCTCTTCAGTAGATGAGTCCTTCTCTCTGAAAACTTTCCTTTACCATGGAGTTAAATTTCCTTCTGTCCATTTGGAGTCTGTCTTTCTATAATTACCCACATTTCTATGTTTCAGTTATAATTTAAGTAAAATGTCTTAGTAGTTCATTTTAAACCAAAAATTGCCTTTCTCCACTTCAACTTGAAATTCGAACTATTAAATGGTTTAATCTTGATATATTAAATTATTGGTAAGGAAAAAGATAAAGGCGGTTGGAAGAGTCAAGGAGCTCTGTAATGTGGGGCCCACTAAGATTCTTTTGTTCATCAGTTCTTTGTGTTCCTGCACTGCTAGCAAGGCCCCTGGTGTAAAGCGGGTTAGTATGAGTCAGTGCATAATCTATAAAACCAATCTAAGTGTCTGAGAGCTAGACTAACATCAATTTTGTTTTATGATCTAAAAACAAATGACATGAAATATTTGCTGAGGTTTTACTCTGAAAAATTCAGAGGAAAGCAAATGGTGTCCCTTGGGTCTCTAGTATCAGCTAAATTATAACCCACTTGGGGATTTCTGGGAATTTACAAGTCATTTCATTAATTTAAAATTCCACACTGCAGTAGGATTTGGATAATTTCCTCCCCAGTAAACAGTTGCAATAAAAAGAGTTCCACACACAAAGTAAATTGAGGTCCTGACAGATAGTTTTCATTATTATTAAGAATGCATTGTGCCCATGATTGCACCAATGTACACAATTATGATTTAATTAAAAAATAAATTAATTAAAAAATTTAAAAAAAAAGAATGAAGCAAGGATAGGGAGACACTTTGGGATTTAGTTACAATGTCTTACAGCATTCTCATTCATTTGTTGGACTTGCAGTGCCAGAGTGTATTTTATGTTAGTATAAGTATAACTAAATCGAATCTTTACCTTTGGTTAGGAGATAGGACATCATATCCTTCAGCCAAAGGTGGTTCTCTTCCTTTTTGATCCTATCTCCTGGAATTTATACAGCTATTGTTATGCAAAATAAATTCTAAGACATTCTTTCCATGTTTTAAAGTAGTCCTTTAGTAGTTAAACTTAATCAAACGAATAGTTAAACTTATACAGAATAACCAAGAAGAGTAGTAATGCAAATACAAGGTGATTTGCCTTTATGAAGAGACAGAGGTTTACTTGTAAGAAAATGGGTGTATACTTTTAAAAAAATCTGTAATAAAATTCCCATTTGGAACTGCCAAATTTCCCAACAGCATAATTGTTTTTTCTTGTTGTCTTCATATGAACGATTCCTTGAGAATATTTTCTTAAGTCTTACCTAGTATTGCTTTGGCCAGATTTTGTGAGGTATATAATGTTCCACAGAATGCCATGTATTTTTCTTGCTATATTCATATATGGTAGTAGCTAAGGTTTTCTGTTTTGTATTACTACTTTTAAAGAAAATTAAGCAGCCTAAAAAAGTTCATTGATTCTTACGTTAAGACTAAGCAGTAAGGGCTGGTGCCTGTGGCTCAAAGGAGTGGTGCGCCGGCCCCTATACTGGAGGTGGCCGGTTCAAACCCGCCCCGGCCAAAAAATGCAAAAAAAAAAAAAAAAAGGGGGGTGGTGGTGGTGGTGCCTGTGGCTCAGTGGGCAGAGGGCCGGCCCCATATACCAAGGGTGGCAAGTTCAAACCGGCCCCGGCCAACCTGCAACAACAAAAAATAGCCGGGCGTTCTAGTGGAGGCCTGTAGTCCCAGCTACTCAGGAGGCTGAGGCAAGGGAATCACCTAAGCCCAGGAGTTGGAGGTTGCTGTGAGTTGTGTGACGACATGGCACTCTACCGAGGGCAATAAAGTGAGACTCTGTCTCTACAAAAAAAAAAAAAAAGACTAAGCGATAAATCAATTCTGTTCCTTGGATTTTTTTTGCTAACACTTTACTACTATGGCAACAAAATCTTCTAAACTATTAATTGTTTACCTTTTACCTGCTTCCTCTCAGCTGGGCAATGTCCAATGATTTTCCAATATTTTGGGGGGAGAAGTAAGGTCATTTTATTTTTTATAAAGTTAATATGTAATACAATGACATTTTTATAGTCTTTAATACATGTTAGTATATTCACAGAGTTGTGCAACCATCAACACAATTAATTTTAGAACATTTTCATCACTTGGAGAGAAACCCTGGTAGCCATTAGTAGTTACTCCCTACTTTCACTAACGCCCCCAGCCCTAAGCAACGAACAATCTACTTTCTCTATGAATTTGTCTGTTCCATACATTTTTAAATAATTCTTAAAGCTTAATTCTTTCTTTGTACTCAAGGTAAAGCTAAATTGATTATCTGATAAACTCATCTGACAGTAAAGTAATTTCTACTTTTGATCTTTAATATGATAAGTACATTTTGAAAATCAAAGGTGAACAGACACAGATTCTAGCCTATATATGCAAAAACTCAAACTGTGAAGCCAAGGGATAGAATAAGAATAGTAAAAACCCAGAGCCAGGTTTAGGATAAGGGGTAGAAAGTCAATGAAAAGGCAAGTAAAGAGTAACCAGGAGTTTATGAACTAAAATATTTCCATATGTCTAGATTATTCCCAATTCTTTGAAAGTCAGACAATTCATCTGACATGAAATAAAATATCATTTTTTGTGGTTCATGGACATTAGAAAAGTGTCCCAAATAAAATATTCTTCCTCTGGAGTCAGAGAAATTTCATACATGGAATCATTGTTTAACTACTCATAGCATGAAATAAGTCTTCCTTTAACTAAAATCAAAATTTCTATAGCAATTTGGACAGACTTTGTTTAGTTCCCTGAAGAATTAGAAAATAACAAATAATACTTTTTATTACTTTAGTTAATTTTATTAGTTATATGAAGATATCATCTTAGGTCAGCAGTCATGTTAAAATTGCAGATGTAAGAGTTTCAACTTTCATGATTCTGGATAAGCTTCATTTATTAAAAAGTTGTTTCAGATGTCACTAGAACATGAAAGACAAGCCCAGTTTTAAAACTGTAAATGACATAATGTGGACTTTTCCTGTACATGTAAATTAGGAGAAAATATCAGCAAGGAAAGGTTAGATTGAAACTCCCAATTCTGACCATAGAGTTGGCTAGTCTTCTCTGGAATGGTCACAAGACCAGGTCTCAGCAATTCCTCTTTAAGTTATCTGGATAACTGCTAAACCCACAGATGACTCCTAGAGGTGTGGCGATGAATGTGAAGCTTACATAATACAGGTTTTAACACTAGGTCTAAAGGCCAGGCACAGTGGCTCTCACCTGTAATCCTAACACTTTGGGACACCAAGGGAGGAAGATAGCTCGAGACCTGCCTGAGCAATAGCAAGATCCTGCCTGTACAAAGAAATAGAAAAATGAACCAGGCATGGTGGCCTGCACCTGTAATTCTAGCTACTCAGAAGGCTAATGAGGGAGGATTGCTTGAGATGAGGAGCTTGAGATTGTAGTGAGTTATCATGATGCCACAGCGCTCTAGCTGAGGGCCAAGAGCAAGACCCTGCTCCCCCAAAAGAAAACCCAAACAACAACTAAAAAACTAAACCTAGAACATCCATGAACTCTGTCTTACTGAAAATTAATTAGGAGCCATTAATTCATTCATTGAAATGACACACTTGAAAAACTGAATTTATAAACCCATCACCTAATAATAATGAATAAGCTGTTGTTTTTTTTTTAAGAGAGAGTCTCACTTTGCAACCCTTGGTAGAGTGCTGTGCTGTCACAGCTCACAGCAACCTCCGGCTCTTGGGCTTAGGTGATTCTCTTGCCTCAGCCTCCTGAGTAGCTGGGACTACAGGCGCCCGCCACAATGCCCGGTTATTTTTTTTGTTGCAGTTTGGCTGGGACCAGGTTTGAACCTACCACCTTCGGTATGTGGGACCGGCGCCCTACTCACTGAGCCATAGGTGCCGCCCATGAATAAGATTTTATAACTTCCTTTTGTCATAATACAATTTGTGGTTGTATATATCTGAAGGACTTCTAATTTGTAAAAAATATATATTTTTTTTTGAGACAGAGTCTCACTCTATTGCCCTGAGTAGAATGCCATGGTGTCATAGCTCACAGCGACCTCAAACTCTTGGGCTCAACTGATCCTCTTGCCTCAGCCTCCCAAGTAGCTGGGACTACAGATGCTCACCACGGTGACTGGCTAGTTTTAGAGCCAGGGTTTTGCTCTTACTCAGGCTAGTCTCCAATTCTTCAGCTCAACAATCCACCTATCTGCGCCTCCCAGTGTGCTAGGATTACAGGTGTGAATCACCTCACCTAGCCTAAAAATAATTTAAAAATAAATGTTAACAATTTATAGTACCTTTGTGTTGCCTATATTTAGTATGAGCAGTGATTCTGTAAATTGTTAAATCAATTTACCCTTAAATGGGCATTCTGAAAGTCTATTAACATGGTAACCAAATTCAGAAAACTAACCCCCTATAGACAATTGTCATAGGATTAAGGCAGGTGGCTGACTAATCTTGATGAGTGGTTTTCTTTGTCATCATTCCATTGCTTTTCTGTCATCTCTTTTTGTCATTCTCATAAGATCACACACAATTATGCAAGCTTTCTTACCCACCCCTAAGTGTCTTACTCATATACATTGTCTGTATTTCATCCCCATGAGGTTTGCTCAATGATGGATCTTTTTTCCTCCTCTGACTAACAGAAGTACTATAAAAATACCTCTTTATGTACAATGTGCTAAAGATATTTCTCAATTACACATAAGTACTCCAAGCTCCTCAAAATCAATGCATAGGTGTCTTTAGACCATCAATAACACTGGTTAGAAGAAAAGGTAGAATTGTCATCAATAATTTTTCTTTCTTTTTTTTTTTTTTGTAGAGACAGAGTCTCACTTTATCGCCCGGTAGAGTGCCGTGGCGTCACACAGCTCACAGCAACCTCCAACTCCTGGGTTTAAGCGATTCTCTTACCTCAGCCTCCAGAGTAGCTGGGACTACAGGCGCCTGCCACTACGCCCGGCTATTTTTCTGTTTTGCAGTTCGGTGGAGGCTGGGTTTGAAACCTCCACCTTCGGTATATGGGGCTGGCTCCTTACTCAATGAGCCACAGGTGCCACCCGTCATCAATAATTTTTCAATAGTCTATGATAGGTTGGCTGGAGAAACTCCAAAACAGCAAGCATAGGCCTCTGCATTTTGAGCATAAGGCACTACATCTTGGCTGTTCAAGACCTCTGCTGAAACCACCCCCAGAACAGTCTCAGTGGGAAGCCAGCCTGATACAGCAAAGTAACACTCTCTCCTTCCTCCTCTCCCTAAAATGTTTAAAAGGTAAGTACTCTTTCATTTCATTTCCAGGTTTTCTATACGACTCCAAGTATCTATGTCTCTATTTTTGTGCCAGTACCATGCTGTCTTGGCCACTATGGCTTTGTAGTACAGCCTAAAATCTGGTATGGTGATATCCCCAGCTTTGTTTTTATCACTAAGAACTGCCTTAGCTATACGGGGTTTTTTTCTGGTTCCATGCAAAGCACAGAATCATTTTTTCCAGGTCTTGAAAGTAGGATGTTGGTATTTTAATAGGGATGGCATTGAATTGGTAAATTGCTCTGGGAAGTATAGACATTTTAACAATGTTGATTCTTCCCAGCCATAAGCATGGTATGTTCTTCCA